>APFE031662287.1:135723-184110 GCA_000404065.3 Pinus taeda | reverse complement strand
TCGAAGTCCCCCGGGGCTAAGGGTGAGATCTCCGAACGGAAACACTCAATGCACTAAACAGTGCTGCAAACTAGCTAAATAGCCAGCGTGCTCTAAGTCGAAGTGACTAGCTGCAATGCACATAACTGAATGATCAAAATGAGGGGGCTTCTCTCTCCTTTATAGCCTTTGCCTCTCTCAATCCCAAGGCTCACCTCCTCCAACGTGATTCCCCTCTTGCCACGTGTTTCTTTCCTTTTGCGCAGTCCCTCCAAGTGTCTGCATGGGCTCCATCTCCGCGTCCCCTTTTGGCCCCCTTGGCTCCCCTTTAAGTCACAACGTTGTGCTACTAGAAGTGACTTTTATTCTAGAAGTGAGTTATGTCCCCTTTTCTCGCTATTTTTATTTATAAATAACTATAGAAGGTAAAAATTGAGCAAAATTGAATATTCCAATTAGCCATGGCTAATTAGGAATATTACATATTATTATTATTATTATTATTGTGACTTATTAAAGCATGGGTTTCATACTTGGGTCATCATGTTTTAGGTCAAAGTCCCCATTGAGGACTTCTAGGATTTATTTTGAGTTGCTAGAGTCATTGTCCATTAAAAGAGAACCTTCTTGGGCTTTTGAATCATGTAAAAAGAATTAATATTGAGTCAAATATGCTATTTGTCCCCTCCACACCAAGTCAGCCTCAAGGAGATCAAGCCGGCTTCAAGAAGGACAATTCGACCTCACTAGAAGGCTATATATACAAGGCAGTTCGAATTCATTTGGAGCAATTCACACTCTCTCTCATATAGTTCGATATCTAGAAGGAAGAAGATGGGAAATGTGAAGTTGAAGAAGAGCTGGAAAGGGGCTGAAAAAGAGTGCGAAATTTTGGAGGAAGGAAGAAGACATCAAGATTGAAATTTTGGGCTATCTATCTCTCACTCAGGAGGAGTATCTAGGGAGATCGAAGTTTTTCTTTGTCTAGTCGAAGTTGATGCTGGGTCGAAGTTGCCTTTGCAAGTTGATGCTGCTAGGTCGAAGTTGCTATTGAAGGGTTATCATCTGCAAGAAGGATTTAGGGCTGACTTGGTGTGGAGGAAGTATTTTTTCTAGGTCAAGAGTCTGGGATTATCTAAAAAAAATATTGAAGGAAGATTTATTGACTGGTTTTTCCCCTAGATATGGTTTTGCCCTGGCTGTTCGCCTACATCTGTTGTTCTTGTGCTATTGTTTTTGGTAATTGCTTGATGAACTAAAATATAAAAGAACATAAAAATAAAAGAATCGCAAGTAATTATCTATATAAGAAAATCTTTCTGCCTTTTGATTTTCTAACATGGTATCAGACCTAAGGTGAAGAAGGAAAAAGGCAATTTTGAGAATCTACTGGAAGGAGTCTAAAGAACTGAACAAGGGATCATATAAGGAACTCTTATAAGGAAAGAAGCTCACTACCTTCAAGGACAATGTCTAACATAATAAAGAGTGAGAACAAATTGGAAGGAGCATCAAATTACAAGACATGGAAGAGGAGAATTGACCTCATTCTTGAAAAGAATTAGGTCTTGGATTTGGTCAAAGGAATGGTGAAGAAACCTACCGAAGAATCCAATGATGCAGACAAAGTGAAGTTTAGAGAGTCATAAATATTGGCTGTGACACTAATGGTAGAAAGGATAAAGGACAATCTTGTCTCATACATTTCCAATACAGACCATGCTCAAGAAATGTATGAATCCTTATCAAAATTATTCACTATCAAGAACATTGGTCAAGTAGCAAGTCTGAAGAATGAATTAAGAACTACAGCAATGACAAAGGATGACACTGTGGCTTCCTTCTTTGTAAGGATATATAGAATTAGAGATGAAATTCAAGCCATAGATGAGATTGTGCTAGAGAAAGAGCTAGTAATTACTGCTTTATTGGGACTACCACATACTTGGAGTTCTTTTGCTTTAGGTCTTAACAGCTGGAAAATCCAAGAAGAAAATGTTTCAAATGCATACTCCACTTCTCACAAGAAAGGAAACTTCAAGAAGTCAAAAGGGCCAAGAAGGAAGGTCGATATGTCCAAAATAGAATGCTACCAATTTAAAAAAATGGGTCACTATAGAAGTTACTATCTCGACAATCCAAAGATGAGGAAAAGAAACAAAGACCAAGCTAATGTTGCTGAAGAAGGATCTCCAAAGAAGAATAAACCTAAAGAGTTGAATATAAGGGACTTTCACTACTAATTCCTTTGATCTAAGTCTGATTAAGTTTGTAATATGTCTAACTTTAATATACTGATATTTGTGTTATTGGGTTTGACTAACACATGTTATGATATACTTGTGCATGATGATGGAGTTCTAGATGTATGTGTTGACCTAATTGTTGATGGTCATGAGTCTTAGCGTTTGGAAATAAGCCTTGGTCGAACTTTGATTCTTTAGGATTATAGTATTTGTGAATTCTAGAGTTTTGTAACTAAACCTTAGTAGAATTCAATTCTCTAATATGTGATGACAAGTGTGATAATCTGAGATTGATGACAGATTGTTGAAATCTGAATTTTAGCTGTGATTGGTTTTGATTGTTGGAGCTCATATATGAAATCTAGGATCTTGCACTAAATCCTAGTGAAAGTCTAACATATGAGTGCTAAAGTTGTTAAATGCACTTGTTTGAAATGCTTCTAGGGTTTGCAATATATTGTAACAAGGTATGTCATGCCTCTGGAAGAAATATTGAAGATATAATGAAGGTTGTTATCGTGATTGAAGTACTCAAAATCTTGATGATGAAATCTAGGGTTTATGACAAAACTCTAGCATGTAAATGTATGTGTTTCGTGTTTGTAAACCCAACTAAATTTAGGTATTTGATGTCTAATGTCGAATGCTTCCATTATTATATGATTCAGATATGGTTAACTTCATACTTCTATAGATTTGGTTGTACTTGCTATCCAAGTTGTGCAGGTACATAATCTTCAAGATGGTGAAGATGTTCGTAAGTAAAGTTGATATGATAGCATGATGAAGAAAATTATATGAATGATGATGGTCATAAGAAGGATGGAAGCCATGAAAGATTCTCTGATGTCGTAGAAAAGAAGTTGATTTCCCTAAGTTAAGAGGGAGCTTTGATAAAGAAAGAAGTATATCTTCCAAGTTGAGAAGGAGGGCATACTATAGTCATGATGGATATCTTGAAGAAGAAATTGGAGAATGCATTTTGAGGGGTTGCTGAAATAAAGAAAGTAGGATCTGTTTGTAGAATGTGTTGCTACATGTGAAGTAGGAAAGGAAGATGTATGTTTGAGGAATCTAATATCAAGATTCATTTGAAAGTCCTACTATGATAAATTGAGAAGCAATATCAAGTTGTCTGAAAGACTCTGGAGGTTTGTGTTTACTCATGTACATTTGAAAGTTTGTTACTGATTGGGGTTGTGTTTGTACAGGTAAATCTCTTAAGAGGTTCAATAGCATTCCGGTTACACGAGAGGGATTTGCTATCGATTGGAATAATCGGGAGTGTTGAGGCTTTGTGTGTAAGACACATTGCCTGGGAGGATATCTGGCCGACACTTTGCGTTGAGGTCTAGATCCCAAAGTAGGGAGGGTGGCGATGGTCATAAATCTCTAACCTCGGATACACACCCAGATCCCTGTTGAAGAATCTAGGGTAGTGTTGTGATGATTCTTCGTTACTTGATAATAATTTATGGAGTCTTTTTATTTTCTTGTTTAACTTATGCTTCTTCTTCTTCTTATTAGTGCATATGTGTGTACTTCATCAAACTGCTACCAAAACAAAATAACAAGAACACAAGGTTTGGCTCTTTGCCAGGGACAAAACCTCTCCACTCTTGAGAGGAAAATTCTTTGTAACTTTTCTCTTATTGAAGATTTTTATTTGAACAACTGACAAACCCTAGATCCTTGACTATAGGATCCTCCAAGCATAAGTCATATCCTTCCTCTTTCTACACTATCACTTCCAGCACATCTTTCGACACTTCTTCTGGCACTTCGTCTTCTAGCACTTTGTCTTCCAATTAGAGTTATTTTCACTTTAGAATGATGGGCTTCTCCACTAGTCTTGTGAGTCCTCAGAGGCTTGATCTCTCACCCAAACAAAGATTTGTTAGCTGCTGTCATACAATTACTGCACCTTGCACGTGTGACTGTTTCTAGCCCTATAAACAATCCTCTTCTTCCTCGGCTTTCTCTTTTCTTCCTTTGTTTGTGAGGGTCTCTTCTTCGCTTTAGAGGGAGGCCTTGTAGACCTTAAATCCCAACCCAAACAATGATGATACTTGAACTATTCTTTTCTGCTGCTATGGCCGCAGTCAAACCTTCCTTGACCTCGCATGTGTGACTGTAGTTACTTCAAAAATGTCCTTTACTTCACTGTTCTGTCTTCTTATTACGTTGCCCTTGTAGCCCTCTTCCTTGTCTTCTATTCGTCCTTTTAGCCCTCTTCTTGCTTGCGAATTATAGAGAGAGTTGTGTAGAATGAGGAGTGGACAACCTCTATAAATAGAGGTTTGTCCATCCTCTTCAAGCCGACATGATTTTCCATTGGGCCGAGTTACATTTTGCACTATAATTAAACTTTTATTCATCGTTTTGCTGCTTGGAGACTTCGTTGATGCTAGGAGAGGATTTGACTATGCTTGGAGGTGTTCCCACGACCTTGTATGATGACATAAATGATGTAACATGCCCTCAAAGGGTCTTATCATAATTACATGTTGACTTTGACTCTCTAGAAGCACTTCAAAATGTGCTTGACGTATTTTCAATGAGCAAGAAACTCATTGACAAATAATATCAAAATAATTTCTCTATTCTTGAATAAGTACAAATATCAAAATTACATTTATGAAGACCAAACCTAGTTACATTTCCTTCAACAATCCCCGTGTTGATGGTTAGCAAGTAAGCCTGATTGTACCTGGAGAGGCTGAAAGCTTTAGCACATCTTTGTCCCACCTGGATAGATTTCCCTGGTCAGGAATCTAGTCCATGGCATTGTGAGTGCCTAAATTGTTGAAGGACCTTGGATAGATTGTCCTGGTTAGGAATCTAGTCCATGACATTGCAGCGTCTAAATTCTTCATGGTTCATGTGTTTTGAGATCTTCCTTCTACTTGTACTTATGAATACCTCCCTAGTTAAGAGGGAGTGTTGAAATATGTA
Organism: Pinus taeda; assembly: GCA_000404065.3. Lineage (NCBI taxonomy): Eukaryota > Viridiplantae > Streptophyta > Pinopsida > Pinales > Pinaceae > Pinus > Pinus taeda. Next base: position 178,930 of record APFE031662287.1, on the reverse strand, counting down.
ACTAGGTTTAGTCTTCATAATTGTATTTGAGTCACAATGAAATGTATTTATCGAAAGAATGAAGAAAATATTATTATTATTATTAATATTATGACTTATTAAAGCATGGATTTCATGCTTGGGTCATCATGTTTGAGGTCAAAGTCCCCATTGAGGACTTCTAAGATTTATTCTGAGTCACTAGAGTCATTGTCCATTAAAAGGGACCCTTCTCGGGCTTTTGAATAACGTAAGAATTAATATTGAGTCAAATATGCTATTTGTCCCCTCACACCAAGTTGGCCTCAAGGAGATCAAGTCGGCTTCAAGGACAATTCAACCTCACTAGAAGGCTATATATACAAGGCATTTCAAATTCATTTGGAGCAATTCACACTCTCTCTCATATAGTTCGATATCCAAAAGGAAGAAGCTGGGAAATGCAAAGTTGAAGAAGAGCTGGAAAGGGGTTGAAAAAGAGTGCAAATTTTTGGAGGAAGGAAGAAGACATCAAGATCGAAATTTTGGGCCATGTATCTCTCACTCAAGAGGAGTATCTAGGGAGATCGATACTAGTTTGACTATTTTTCTAGCATCGCCTTTTGTGTATTTTGGCTAGTTTGACCCGCGATGACTTGCTCCTATTTGACCAAGTTTGACTGGTATTTGACCTGGATTATTGGCACAAATTTCTAGACAAATTGCTGATTTGTAAACCTCGCTGAAGAATATTTTCTCCTAAGAAAAGTTGTTGGGTTTTCTCCCAAGATTGGGTTTCCCAGGGTAAAATTGTTGTCTCTATTGTGCATGGCTATCTTTCTATGATCTTTACTGTTTCTGCTGAATTTACTGTTGATATTTTCTGAGTATAATTATTCAATGATAGTAATGGCATAAAATAATGTTTGAAAATCATTAGGAAGTAATTATTTGGTAGAAAAATGTATTCTATTGTACTTTTCTTAGAATTTCAACATGATATCAGAGTTTTGTTGAAAGATCAACCATTGAAGTCAGCGTAAGAGACAACATTCAACAACTTGATTAGATTTCTTTTCTCTTGTCAAACAGGTGCCAAGTCTCAGAGTAGAAGACAGGTTGGATGGTGCCACCAATTGCAGATCTTGGAAGGCTAGGAGAATCATTGTCTTGGAAGACAATGAGCTTCAGGATCATGTGAAGGAAGTCATTCTAGAGCCAGAAGGAGTTGAGGAGAAAGCCAAGTATAAGAAGAATGAAGCCAAGGCTAAGAGAATCTTGATATATTCCATAAAGGACCACTTGATTCCACATGTTGCTGAGTTGAAGACTGCCAAAGAAGTGTATGATGCTTTGGTGGGATTGTACGAGAGTAGTAACACCAACAAGAAATTAACCTTGAAGCGTCAACTCCGTAGTGTCATGATGACTAGATCTAATTCTATTGTCTCTTACCTCATGAGAGTCTCCTAGTTGAGAGATGAACTTAGAGCCATTGGAGATAAAATTGATGATACAGAGCTTGTTGCAGTGACTCTCAATGGATTTCCTTCCTCACAGGATGCATTTGTTCAGGGAATTTGTGCATGAGTTAAGCTTCCCAAGTTTGATAAAATATGGATTGGTTGTGTCCAAGAGGATGCCAGATTGTTGTCCAAGAACAACTTGCAGAGACCTTAGGATGAAGAAACTCAAGCCCTTGCAACTCATGCAAGGAAAGGAAAAAGAAGAAGAACTTTTGGAAAATTTGAAAAGAAAGATACAGGTAGAAGAGCAACTCCAGTTCAAGATAAGAAGAAGGATATGTCAAATATTAGGTGCTTCAATTGTCATAAACTGGGTCATTATGCCTCCCAGTGTTGTGAAATGTAAAGCATCATTAGTTAGGTGATTTCTCTTTGATTAGTAACTGCTTGTGAATGTTTTTTACTTCTTTAGATTAGGATCTTCTTCTTCTTAGATTATTAGTGTTTTTCTTCATCAAACAGTAACCAATGCATGAACATGAATAGACACGAGACACAAAATGTAGGCTATCAGGCAGGGCCAAAACCTCTCACTCTTTTAGAGGAAAATCTGCACAAATTTTTATAGAGATTCCAATTGACGAATACCAAGACCAAGACCCTTGACCTATTAGCCACTCCAAGACCAAGACACTAGTTCTCTTAATTATCTTTTCTTCTTATTGACTCCTCTTCCTCTTTGATCTTCTGAGCATTGAGACATTGACACCACTGGGATCTTATCGAGATCTCTTCTTGTGAGACCTTACTGTCATCATCAATGAACTGTGGTTGTACCAAATTGTTTTGTCCTCAAGGTTGTATCTTTGATCCAAGATAGACATACCCTTGAGCTTATCTCTACCATCTTGTATCTTAGATTGAGCTTTTGCACCAAAACAATCTCTGCACTATTCATCCGAAATTCCAGAGTGATTTCCAAACTTCCTTACTGTGATTAGCCCAGAAGATATCCTTGTTGTCCCTCCCTTCTCTATCTGAGTTCCATTCGAACTGTACCTTCTACACTGAACTGTGGCACTGAAACTTCATATGAATCTCAGAAGGTAATCCAAACTTGTCTCCTATTACTGTCACCCGAAAACTCAGAGAGAGATATATGAACTTCATTCTGCTGCTATCCATCTGAAACGGCAAAGAGATATGCAAAATTATGACTGTCCTAATGCGAGGACCCTACACACCTATTTATAGTTGTTGGTCCATATAAATAAGTCGACATATCATTTTGAATAGGTGTGTCTCCATATAACGTGAGCCGACATGAGATCTTCTTTATGTTTTGAGGCCGACTTCAAGAGGAGGACTAGCGCTTGTCGTTGGAGGGCTTCTAGACATTTTCATAGACTCATACACATTTTTTATATCCCCAAGAAGGGTTCTTCATACATTACATTGACTCTTTGAATTTAATGACAAATCTTAAAGGCTCTCAATGGGAGCCACTAAAAATAAGATCTCTTGCTCATGAAACCCATGAAGCAAGGCATGACAAAAATAATTTTATTCTCTTCTTTTCATTATTTACAAAGATCATAATTACATGTCATTATGAAGTCTGAACCTAGTTACACTTTTCAACACGCAATGTCCTGAGAAGAAAAGTTAGGAAAAGTAGCATGCATTAGTTGCCGATATTGATGATGAGCATCCACCACATAAGAAGTCGAAATTTTTTTCTACGTCTTCACTCTTTCAGACATTATTACCGATAGTACGAATATTTGGTTGGTGGACAATTGTGCTTCTAGGCACATGACAACTTTTCGAGATTCTCTCATCAATTTGATAGATAGGGATTCAACATTGAAGGTGGAACTTGGAGATAATGCCAAGTGTGCAGTGAAGGGAGTTGGGACAACATCGTTTTAGTTAGAATCTAGAGATTATCTACACATGAGAGATGTTTTGTTTGTACCAAGATGGAAGAAGGACTTGCTCTCTATCTCAGCATTGGAAGGTAGAGGTTATAGAGTTGGATTTGTAGATGGTCAGGTTTTTGTATGGCCTGTTACCCACCATTTTGTGGGTGATATCTCTAGGAGAATTTTTTTCTCCAAGATGGTCCTCAGCCGAAAACCAACAACCCCTTGCAGCCACCAACTAGCTCATTGTGCCATTTCACTGCAACCTGAGCCAGCCATGTGGTCCCTCACCCATCTATCATGATCGTATGTTTGAAGGTGGGCCTATCGCACCTAAAGGTATGCCGTGTCATTTGGTAATTGAGTATTGTAGTTTGCTTATCATGGATACTTCTGGGCATGGATTAATGGGGGGATTCGACGAAAAGAGTGGGCTAGGTATGTTCCCTTGTCCCCTAAATCTTTTTTGGATGTTAAACTTGGACCCTAGTCCCGTGGGATCTCTTTTACTGACCTTTGGTCTTTAGGGATGATACTACATGGGAAAACCTGATTTTGGTTGCGTGTTCCCACTCCCTCATCCACATATATCACTCCCCTTCCACTCATTATGACCCCATTCATCATTTCTCCCACTTGGGTCCACATTCCTCCATTGGGTCCACATAGGGCTAGCCTTCCACCTTCCCTTGCCCACACCTTGGGCTGGGCCTGGAATGATGGCCTGGAGGTTGATGCAAAAAAAAAGGAAAAAAGTAAAAGCATAATTGGCCACATTCAATAGGAAAATGTACCACAAAATGCAAAAGATGGTTGGGACAAACCCATTTAGCACGTGGGCAAAAGCCAATTCATGAGCTCTATCCCATTATCATGGCCATCACCCTAGTTCCTATAGGCCCTAGATGAGCCTCCTTTATCATTCAGGAGCCCATGATTGTCCCAACCCTTGGTAGGCAATGAACCACCCTACCTTAAAGGGGATATCCACTGTTATACCTTAGACATCACGCTCTTATCCCTTGAGCCCCAAACAATTAATCAAAGAAAAATCATAAAAGGCAAAAGGAATATAAAGAATGGTGGAAAAATCAAGGTCGGGGCACCTCATGCACTACGATTGCTCCCATCTATACATTATATACCCAAGTGTGGGCTTCCTTTTTATTAGCTACCCTTGTACCCTAGCACGTGGCTCAGGGTTGCCCCTTTCATTCCCTACTCCATTCATATCTTTATCACATTCCACCACCCTTTGAAGGATGTATCTTGGGCATACTATCCCCTTTAAAGGTAGAAACCACCTAATAGGATACTTGGGTAACCCCTTTTGGAGCTTGGAGACATTACCACATGCCTAAGCCCACTATGGAGGGGCATGCCATTACGAAGTGCCCACCTGTTGTCCATGGTTTGTAAGCTCTTTAATTCAATTTCCTTTGATGACTTGTTGTACTGGAAGGCTAGGGGACGCATTGGATTTTATGTAGGATTGCAGATGGTCTCCATTTTGGGTTTGGTCTCCCTATACAGGGTCCTAACCCTCCAGAGGGCTACATTGGCACATGTAAGGTGTGTTTAGAGAGCCATGGGCCTCCAAGACAACATTCGATGGATCCTCATAGATGTTTAGAGATTGCTCGAGATTTCACCTATTGGACGCAGAAGATGCACTTGGTTCACCATGCCCAGTTGGCCCCATAGTTGTACCATGCACTAGGCAGATGACCGAGGACTTGCATGCTAATGTGGCATCACTTACACCATTATCTGAGCCCTTACATCTGGCCTACAGGCATCTTCGATCTACTTGGTGACCCATGAGTTACTTGTGTGCCCTCACACCCATTGGGAACACCATAGGTTTTTAATTCGAGAACAAGGGGCCAACCCCTTGTCCACTACTTTTGGGAGTCCTATTCATCATTGTGGCATTTATGGACTTCATCAGGCTTCTTAGAAAGCCCAACGACATGTACTATTGATCATTTGACCTCTTGATTGGCTTATTCTTTTGTTTACGAGCTAGTTTGGTGGGTTTGTCACCAAAAGTTAGCTGTTTTGCACATTATTTTACTTTAGGGGCTAATGTAGGCCCAAGTAGCTAAATCAAACTCATTAGAAGTGCATAAATAGAACTGATGAGGATTCATTTTAGTATCATCACTTGGATTGGACTTGTATCTCTCTTGAGAGTTTTGCTATCCTTCTTGGAGGACGAATTTTGGAGCATGGAATGAATTTTGATGTTTGGATTGTTTTCTCTTGCCTTGGAGCTTGTTGATTGGAAAATTATTGATTTTTGGATATACTCTTAATAGATGTAAGTGCAATTTAATGCTATCTTCTTTTCTAATTTTGTCACATACATTGTTGCTGGGATTTCACTATACTAGGGCTAATTTACTACATCCATTTATGCAAAATTGTGGAAATTTGGTTTCTAGATAGTGATGCTTCATGTATGGGCCATGTATTATGAATGAATGTTCCTAGAGATGCTTCTTCATTGAAATTCATCTTGAAAAGCCATCAATTTTGCAAAATGAAGTATAAAGTTCTTGAAGCTGCTTTTGCTGCTGCCCTAATGCTATGCGAACTTGTCTTTGAAGCCTCCATGACATAGAAAATTCAATGTACATAGTCATAATTACGCTTGAATCCAAATCTCCCCAAAGGATTAGGCACTGGTCCACCATAAGGTGATCACCTTAAAGCTTATTTTATTCCCCCCACCTCTTCTTTTCTAGGCCTAGCCCATTAGGTCTTGTAGGGCATCACTTATCTCACAATTTGGCCATCCAAACACTTCAATTTTTGGTCCACAACTGCGCTGGAGTTTTCTCCAGAGGCCCTCCAAATTTCAAGCAAATCTGACGGTGGGATCTCAAGATATTGCAAGCCCTAGCTCGGGGACCATTCCTTGCCCTAGGTTTCCCTTGGCTAGAAACCTCACTGGGATCATTGCATTACCTTTCATTGAAAATTCCTCCCTTGGTTCCCTTCTCCTTGATTAGGTCAAGCACATCATTAGTTGCTCAACCCCATTCCCTTGACCTAACCTTGAGTCCACTTGGTCCCATGTAGTCTCGCAACTTATTGAAGCCAGTTTCACAAAGACCACTTGGAAGCCAAGTTTCCGCAAGGATTTTAGGAGCTAAGAATCTTCTTGACAAGTCGTAGACTGAAATTCTAGCTCTTAAAATTTCCTTAAGCCCTCCCTAGAGAGCCTTTCATCTCACTTTCAAAGAAAGCACGCCATATATTTGAGCCTCTCTTGTGAATAGGCTTTTAGAATCACCTCTTACCATATCATTGATCCATTCAATTTCGTGATCCTTCTTATAACGAGTCTCCTCCCATCGGTGAAAGTCCATAAAGAGTAGGGAGCCTTAGTCGAGGTGACAGTGGGTTATTGTTCCGTTGTTGCCCTTGTCCTAGTGGTAGCTTTTCAAGGATCTCCTTTTAGGAACCTTGCTAGTTTGAGTGGTAACATGGCTTAAGGGCTCGAGTATAGACTTAGCGGAAGTGATTGGTGTTGGAGAGGGAGGACTATTCAGACTGATAGGACGTCCAACCTCAACATTGGTACATGACAATATCAGTTTATGTGTCTCATTTGAAGATTGATAGTGAGGAGTGGGAGGCTCCAAAGGATGCGGGTACATGTCCCTTTATTCCTATTGATCATCCTTTAAACTATCAGGAGTCAGTAGAGCTTGCAAAGCTAATGGATTTACCGAGAGATGTTGTTGTGACCAGGAAGAGGCCAACGTGGCTTTGTGACACTTTGCAGGATGCAAAGGGGCATGTAGCTCCCAGAGGTTCTACTTTCAATAAGAACAAACGACCATAGATGTTCTCGAGTTATACATCATTGATTCCAAGCCTTCCAGTTATGAGGAGGTAATAGGCCAGCACGTTTGGAAGGATGCCATGATGGAGGAGTATCATTCCATCATGAAGAATGATGTGTGGGAGATAGTTTTGAGACCAGAGGGGAAGCTAATAGTGACTTCCAATTGGATCTACAAGATCAAGCATGCAACAGGTGGCAGCATCGAGAATTTCAAAGAAAGGTTTGTGGTGAGATGGTTCTCCGAGAAAGAGGAAGTGGGCTATGATGAGACATTTTCTCCAGTTGCTAGATACACTTCTATTAGGACTATTGTTTCTCTTGCTTTTGTTATGGGTTGGAGATTACATCAGATGGATGTAAAGACTATGTTCCTCAATGGTGTGATTAAGGAGGATGTGTACATAGAACAACCTCAGGGCTTTGAGGTACATCGAAGGGAATCCCATGTCTGCAGACTGAAGAAGGATTTATATGGACTCAAGCAGGCACCCAAGGCTTAGTATTCCAGGATTAATGGATACTTTGATGAGTTTGGGCTTCACCAAGAATGATGCGGGTCTTGACCTTTACTTCATGGTTGTTGATGGTGATTCTTTGATCTTGGTGTTGTATGTTGATGCTCTGTTCCTTACTGAGGCAGAGAGGCTCGTTGTCAGGTGCAAGAGGGAGTTGGCCTTAGTCTTGGGATTGGAGGTGTGGCAGAGATTATATGAGATCTTCCTCGGGTAGGGGAAGTCCACTGCTCAGATTTTGAGGAGATTTGGCATGATGGACTGCAAGTCCATGGCTATAGCTATGACAATGAATCAGAAGAAGCTGAGTGATTCCGCTTCAGATTCGTATTTAGTGGATCCCACAATGTATAGGCAGTTGATCAGATCCTTGATGTACTTGGTTAACACCAAGCCAAATATTTGCTTTGTAGTGAACACCCTGAGCTAGTATATGGTTGAGTCGAGGCAAGTACATTAGGTTGTAGTGAAGCATGTGTTGAGGTACCTGCGTGGTACAATTGGATATGGTTTGAGATATGTCTCAGGTGGTGAAGTGAGGCTACAGGGATATACTGATTCAGATTGGGCTAGGAGTGCAAAGGACAAAAAGAGCACCTTGGGGTGCTACTTCAGCTTGGGATCAACTATGATATCCTAGTTTAGTAGGAAGCAGACTTCTGTCGCACTTAGTACAGTAGAGGCAGAGTATATTGTAGCCAGTGCTGCATGTGAAGAGGTAGTGTGGCTTCGGAAGCTGCTTGCAAGGCTATTTAATCGTGAGTTAGAGATGACCTTGATACATTGTGATAATCAAAGTTGTGTTAAGCTTTCAGAGAATCCAATATTTCATGATAGGTCGAATCATATTGAGATCAAATATCACTTCATCCTAGACATGCTGCAGAAGGGAGCAGTGAAGCTCCAATACATATCCATAGATGAGAAGATTGCGGACATTCTCGCCAAACCTCTGCCTAGAGTGAAGTTTGTATACTTAAAAGACAAGCTTGACGTGATGTAGAATGTCTACCTGTCAAAGAGGGAGTGTTGATGTTTGTGTGGGATTGGGCAAAGATTCTCCCAATGGGTCATGTTGATTTGACTAGTGGGGGAATAATATGTTCACCCATGGAGCCATGTTGATTTGGCTAGGGGTGAATGGCCCAAGGAAAATGCAACATTGGGCAGACATTCTTCCATTGGAGCCATGTTGATTTGGCATACGTAGGGTCATGCTTATTGGCTAGGGGTAAATGGCCCAGGATACTCACATTGCCTGCTCTGGGATGGAGTGATCTATATTTGTAGATGTGGATGTGGAGAGGTATTCCTGTATGACTAAAGGGTCTTCAAGTTGGCCCCAGATGTATTATGTAAATTTTTATATTATTAAATCAAGTTACCGAGAAAGAAGTCAAGTCGGCCAACCAAGTGAAGGGATGTGTCCCTTGGGTTATCACTATTGAAAAATCAATGCTAGTAGTAATTAGGGTTTGATTCCTTTTCTTTGATAATTACTTGTGAGTTATATTGGCTTCTTTTACTTCTTTATTATATTATTTCATCAAGTGATTACCAATATATGAGTATATGAAGATCACAAGAAAGAGACACAAGATGTAGGAAAACAACCAGGGCAAAACCCCTGAAAGGGGAAAACCCATTCAGAACTCTTCTTTCAGTAGATTCAAAGACAATATGAGATAGTACAAGACTCTTTTGACCTAGATACAGACTTCCCCCAATCACCAAGTCAACCCTTCCTTCTTCAAGTGATGTTCTCCCAACAACAACTTCGACCTAGAACTTCAACCTTGTAGCAATAGAATTTCGACCTCCCCAACATTATAACTTCAACCCCAGCAACAAAACTTCGACCTACAATAGAATTTAGAATTTCGACCCCAACAACAGCCTAACTGTTTATTTGGGGTAGCATCGGATGCGTTGTAGGCCTCAAATTTTGCAAGGGAGGTTTGGGCACATGTATTCCAAAGAACCCAGAAAGCGTTTTGGGAAATTCCACTTGGAAATGATTTTATTAAAATAATTAATATTTTTAATGGGGTTCCCAAGTCTAAACTTAGGAAAATTAAAATTTTAATGGGTATTAATCTAATCAGGGGTGAAACTTCTAGAAAAAGCCATGGATCAAGCCAAAACGATTTGAGCTTTTGATTATGATTTAATCTATGCCATTGGTTGGCTATCGGGAAGATATAAGAAGGGGCTTGAGGGTCATTTGGAAAATACACTGAGAGATCAAGGAAATCGATTTTTCTGAAGTGAGAAGTTTTCAAGAAGAAAATCGATTGAGGATATTTCTTGCAGCTGAGGGGCAGGGATAGCTTCTGGAGAGAAAGTGAGATTCTCAGCTAGAGAATCATCAATAGAGAGAGGTAGAGAGTGATCCAGTAGTCTTGATGCAGAGGCTGACGTAGGGCCAGAAGGGCCATGCGAAAGCAGTGCAGAGGCAGAGAGAGAAAGTCAAAAATCAGAGCTGTCAGTTAGTTTTAGCAGTCGGAAGTCGGGGTGTGAGACTGGGAGGCTGAGAGCAGTGACTTTGGGCTATTGATCGATTCCCCAGTTGGGTGATGCAGTGCCTGAAAGGGTTGATGCTGGGACAACATAGAGGCAACGCAGAGCCTGCCAGGGGTACCTCATTCAGCAGCTGGAACAACTGGGATTTTTTCTTAGTGATTGTGTGAGGTAAACTCACAAAGCTTTTGCTAGTATTTCTCTTTGTAACTGAAAAAACCGGTGAGGTATTCAGTGATGTATTCAGAATTTGTTACTGCTTAATAATAATAAACTCTCAGAGTTGCTGCACCGGTTTTCCCGCATTGGGTTTTTCTGGGGACATTTGTCCAAAAATAATGGTGTCGTATGTGTTTCTATTTTCCTTGCTCAGTTTCTATGTTTCAGAATCATATTTAATTTGGTGTAGGTTGCTTCCGTAATTTACTTTAATGTTCCAAGAAGAAATTTGAAATAAGCTTGTAATGTATTTTACAATCTAGGTGAAGTAGATTCAGTTGGTTGCAGTAGGATTCCCGAGATTGTTAGATCTAGGAATTTTCACACCAACAACTTCGCACATGTGAGAGAAAGCTGGCCCAAAACTTTGACTTTGTCTTCTCCTTCAATTTTCTTCCTTCTCTTGGAATTTCACACCTTTTTCTGTCTCTCTTTCTTGTGTATCGAACTTGTTGAGTGAGTGAGAAAATGGATCGAGCTTCTTGTCTATATATACCCTCTTTTGGAGGTTGAATAACCTTAATGTAGGCTGACTTTAAAATCATAGGGCCGATTGGTGTGGAGGAGTCAAGTGACATATTTGACTCAAAAATAATTCTTGTTACATGATACAAAAGCCCAAGAAGGGTCCAATAAAATTTACAATGACTCTATTGACTTAGTATAAAACCTAGAAGCCTACAATGGAGTCTTTGGTCTATAAACATGATGACCCAAGCATGAAACCCATGCTTTAATAAGTCATTATAAATTTTCTTTTGACAAATAAGTTACATTATACAAATATGAAGACCGAACCTAGTTACATTCTTCAACACTCCCTCTTAACTAGGGAGGTATTCATATATACATATATAAGTACATGGAAGATCTCAAAAACACATGAACTACAAAGAGTTCAGGCACACTCAGTGCCACGGACTAGATACTTGACCAGAGTTATCTATCACGTGGGACTAACATGGACTAAAGTTTTCATCCACTTTAGGTACCATCAAGTTTACTAACTAACCATCAACACAGAGATCTAGGTGGATATCGAAGGTCAGAGCTCCAAGACCAATGCCACCCTCCCTCTTCGGGATCAGGACATCAAACACACATAGACCGACCAGATGTCCTCCCAAGCATCCCCCATTAGATGCCTCTCAACCAAGCCAACAATGTTAACCAAACCAAGCAGGCTTCTAAAATACTCAAACTTTTGATTCGGAAGAGACTTTGTCAGCACATCAACTACCTGTTTGTTTGTTGGAATATGCTGTAGCTTTACGACCCCATCTAGTACCAAACTTCTAATATAGTGGTGCTTGTTGTTGATATGCTTCGTCCTTGCATGGAATACAGGGTCTTCAGAGCTCTTGATGTTGCTTTGATTATCACAATTTATTATAGTAGGATCCAGAGGCTTTCCCAAGAAACCTGACAAGAGTTTTCTTAACCAAACAACTTCTTTTCCTACTTCACATGCAACAACGTATTCAATTTCGGCGCTACTTAATGCAACATGATCTTGTTTTCTACTCATCCATGAAATCATTATACCTCCCAAACTAAAACATCCACCGATAGTGCTTCTGCCATTAGTCTCACTGCCACCCCAATCTAAATCTGTGAAACCGTCAACTTAACTCCTTTTCCATCATATTTTAGGTAGTGATGTAGTTCCACAGAGATATCTAAGAATATGCTTAACAACTATCCAATGGTCATGACGAGGCTCTAACAGAAATTGACTAAGAGTATTTACAGCAAAACATATATCAGGTCTTGTATTTACATTAGAGAGCCCACCAACTTACGATAACTAGTAGGATCGACGAGACTGGAGTCAGAGCTTCTTAACCTCTTGATATTTGTGATCATGGGAGTAGTCATAGGCTTGGAATCCATCATATCGAATTTTTGTAAAATCTTGATTATGTTACCTTGACCCAGATATATTTCTCCAAGTTTCTGCCAAACTTCCAAACCCAAGTAATAGTGCATAAGTCCTAGATCTTTCATTTCGAATTCAGCTGCCAACATCTTGCATTCTTGTATTCTATGCTCCACACCTGTAGTAAACAAATCATCTACATAAAGTAGTATAGTGTTTGGTTCATTGTTTACTACCTTAATGTAGAGATTTGGATCTGCAGAACTTTTGAAAAACCCAATTCTTAAGAGATATGCATCCATCCTTGCATACCGTGCCCTAGGAGCTTGCTTTAGACCATATAGGGCTTTCCTGAGTCTACAAACATGGGTGTCCTTGCTATTTATTTCAAAGCCTTCCGGTTGTTCAATGTATACTTCTTCATCAATGGTCCCATTCAGAAAAGTTGTTTTTACCTTCATTTGATGGATATTCCATCCTTTGTAGTAGCTAGCGAAAGCAAAGATCTTATAGTAGTATACCTAGCAGTAGGTGCAAAGGTTTCTTCATAGTCTATACCTTCCTTTTGAGAGAAACCCCTTGCAACAAATCTAGCTTTATATTTATCTATACTTCCATCAATCACATGTTTGATTTTGTAAATTCATTTTCAAGTGACCACTGATTCGTCCTTTGGCCTAGGAATGATTTCCTGGACTCCTTTCTTCATGATGGATTGATATTCTTCTTGCATTTCCTTCTTCCATTCTTCTTGATGAGCAACTTCTTCAAAAGTAGTTGGTTCAACTCTATCAATTTTGTTATGTATGTTGCATATCTTGAATATCTTTTTAGTCTTTTGGTTTCCCTAAAAGTTCCTTTAGCAGCTCCATGTCCTTCAGCATCTTCAAGAGTAACTTTCAACTAATTTAGCCTCTTCCTTGTTTCGGGGATAATCATAGGTTGAATCGGTTCACTTGGTCCTTCATCTTCTTCTTCTTGGTTAGGATTTGTCTCATCATGATGTTTTTCTTCTTCAAATAGTGGTGTATCTTCGTCATCGAAATCAATTGGAATATCCTTGGATCTCTTGTAAGCATGATTCTCATCGAATATAATATCCCTGTTGACTTCAATTTGTCTTCCTTCCTTTATGTAGATTCTATATGCCTTTGAAGAACGACTATAGTCAACGAAGCCCTTTGATGCTTGTAGAATCTAGTTTCTTTCGCTTGTCCTTTGGAACATGGATGTATATGGGACACCCAAAGATTCAAAGATGGTCCACACATGGCTTCTTCCCTGTAAATGCTTCTTCAGGTGTCATATTCTCAAGAATTCTATGAGGACTTCTATTTTGTATATATTCTACTGTCATAGCTGCTTCACCCCATAGAACTTTGGAAGATCTTGATCAAATATCATAGTTCGTATGCAATCTTCAATTGTTCTATTTTTTTTTTTTCAATTCCATTTTGTTCGGGATTGTAGGGAACAATGAGCTCCCTCTTAATCCTTGCTTCTTTACAATATGCAACCAATTCTTTTGAAGTGTATTCCCCACCATTTTCGGATCTCAAGGTTTTTATCTTTCTTTCGGTTAAGGTCTCTACTTCATATCTAAACTCATTGAATTTTTCAAATACTTCATCCTTTGTCTTGAGAAGGTAGAGCCATGTCTTTCTAGAGTGATCATCAATGAAGGTCACATAATAAAGATGACCTCCAAGTGATTTGTTAGACATAGGCCCACACACATCGAAATGAATGAGGTATAATATTTCTTTAGACCTTGTATCATTGCTTGTGAAAGGCTTGTATTCTTTCCCAAAGCACATCCCTTACATACTCCACAATTTTCTTTGATGTTAGGGATGCCATTTACCATTTGATTGAGAGAGGGAATGATCTTGTAGTGTATATGCCCATATCTTCTATACCATAGATCGATGGGATTGATTTCCATGTGAACTAGAGCTTGAGGAGATGGTGTTATAACTCTATATAGTCTTCCTTCACGAACTCCAATAACTTTTGCCTTTTCAATTCTTGAATCCTTTCCCCAAACCAAGACTTTACCATCTACAAAAGCAACCCTATCTCCTTTATCTTCTAAATAAGAAATTGAAAATAAATTCTTTTTCAAACCTAGAACATAGAGTATATTGTTGAGGTGTAGCTTTGCTCCATTCTCCAGCTTCAAAGATGTAGATCCAAGGCCCTTGACTGCATCCTAGATCCACTGCATGAGATGATTGTTCCTTTGATAGAGTATGAAGTTGTTCGCTTTCTGCTGTCATATGTCTTGATGCTCCAATATCAATGATCCGTGCATTGTCATCATCAAGAGTCCCTGTAAGCGCAACCAAGAATCCTTCACTTTTGACCTTCTTAGATAGGTTGTAGAAGATCCTTCCGATGCAGCTTCCTGCGATTCTTATGATATTGAATCCCATCTTCAAGTAACATACCATAGAGGGAGTATCATTTCTTCTTAAGCCAACAAAGTGAGCTCCAACCTTCTTTTACCTTAGCTTTGATACCATGTTGAGAAATCAATGCTAGTAGTAATTAGGGTTGGCTTCTTTTACTTCTTTATTATATTATGTTTCATCAAGCAATTACCAATATATGAGTATATGAAGATCACAAGAACAAGAGACACAAGATGTAGGCGGACAACCAAGGCAAAACCCCTAAAAGGGGAAAACCCAGTTAAAACTCTTCCTTCAGTACATTCAAAGACAATATGAGATAGTTCAAGACTCTTTTGACCTAGATACAAAGTTCCCCCAATCACCAAGTCAGCCCTTCTTCTTCAAGTGATGTTCGCCCAGCAGCAACTTCGACCTAGCAGCAGCAAAATTTCGACCTCCCCAGCAGCAGAACTTCGACCCCAACAACAGAACTTTGACCTGCAGTAGAATTCAGAATTTCGGCCCCAACAATAGCCCAACAACTTCGCACGTGTGAGAGAAAGATGGCCCAAAACTTTGGCTTTGTCTTCTCCTTTAATATTCTTCCTTCTCTTGGAATTTCACACCTTTTTCTGTCTCTCTTTCTTGTGTATCAAACTTGTTGAGTGAGTGAGCAAATGGATCAAACTGCTTGTCTATATATAGCCTCTTCTGGGGGTCGAATATCCTTAATGTAGGCTGACTTCATCATCATAGGGCTGACTTGGTGTGGAGGAGTCAAATGACCTATTTGACTCAAAAATAATTCTTTTTACATGATACAAAAGCCCAAGAAAGGTCCAATAAAATTTACAATGACTCTATTGACTTAGTATAAATCCTAGAAGCTAACAATGGAGGCTTTGACCTATAAACATGATGACTTAAGCATGAAACCCGTGTTTTAATAAGTCATTATAAAATTTCTTTTGAAAAATAAATTACATTATACAAATATGAAGACCGAACCTAGTTACATTCTTCAATAGTCACACCCCTTTGACATGTATAAATAAGATGATGTGACATCTCATTTGATCACCATATCAGAGCAAGTCTTTATTTCTCTTTCTATCTCTCTTAGGCCACACGTGTGAGAAAAAAGATGAGTTGACCAGACCTTTGACCAAGCTGATTTAACTGAGAGTTGACTGCAGGAAGGCTGCATGAGCGAGGGTTTGACCAGCTGCAGTTTGACTGCAGATTGCTGATTGCAGGGCCGCATGTGCAGACTCGAAGTTTGACCAGAATTGACTTCTGTGTATTTTGGTTAGTTTGACCAGCGTTGACTTGCCGCTGTTTGACCAGGTTTGGTTGGTATTTGGACCTGAATTATTGGCACAAATTTCTATACATTTCTGATTTGTAAACCTTGTTGAAGAATATTTTCTCCTAAGAAAAGCTGCTGGGTTTTATCCCAAGGTTGGGTTTCCCAGGGTAAAATTATTGTATCTATTGTGCATGGCTGTCTTTCTATCATCTTCATTGTTTCCGCTGCATTTACTGTTGAGATTTTTTGAGTATAATTATTCAATGATAGCAGTGGCATAAAACACTGTTTGAAAATCATTAGGAAGTAATTATCTGGCAGAAAATTGTATTCTACTGTACTTGTCTTACAATTTCAACATATGGAACCCCTGTTGAATCTTAGATCCCGTCTGCTTGGCCTAGATAGTCTCAATGGAGTGAGGGTAGGCCAAGGCACTGTGCTCTGAGAGAGAAGAGAGAATGCTGCCACAATAGATCATGTAGCCCATCTACACAACGATTAAATGATAAATTTCCAATTACTGCATTGTTGATTTTAGAGAATGGGAAACAACCTGAAAATGCTGGTTGTGATGCCATACCTGACATGGAGCTGATGAATGGTGGGTGATGGCCTGCTAAGAATGGTAAGGATGATCTTCCTCATGATGCAGGTCTGATGCGATGATTACTTGAATGAATCTTTTGGATGCGTGTTGTTAATTCTTTTGCGTCTTAATGATGATGTTTTTATGGACCTCCCATTTTCTTTTTGGTAGAGCCAAGTGGTTTTGTGGGGACATTCATTGTAAATGTTGTATGGCCAAGTGACTTTTGTTTGGATAGATGATCTAGGATGATTTTGGCAGCTTTAATATCTTTTAATGCTTGTTTTCTAGCTTGTGGTGGCTACCCACATGTTTCACCCTTTTTCATGTAAAAATGCCCAATATTTACATATCTTCAAACTATGAATAATTTTTTCATTTTTGTAAAAATTCTCAATATGTACATATCTGGAAAGTTAGAAACTATGAATAATTCTGTAAAAATGCCCAGTACGTGTATATCTTGAAACTATGATTAAGTCCCTGGTTTGAAAACACTCTAATACAAGGTGAGTTGCTAAATGCTTTTCAGATACTTTTCAAGTTTTATTAAAACATTTCCTGTTCTTTTGAAGTTGGCAGTGAGAGCTAAAATTTAAGTTAGTTTTCATTTTATTTTATATGAACCGGCTTTTTCTTGTCATGATATGGCTAGTGCATCTTATCCCAAAGTGCAACTAGCGCTGTTCATTTTGGAACCCTTTGGCGAATAGGTTGTGAGTGGGGGACATTTATTCCGCCAAGGATCCCCAGGACTTGCACCTGGCGCTAACCGCTGTTGTGTGCACTGGTGCATCCATGAGAACAAGCACATACACAAGCTTGTCACTGGTGAAACTTGAACCCTGGTGGGGGTCATATCAGTGCTCTACTATCACAGTTCACCAACCTGGCAAGCAGTCATTGACTCAAATGTTTTGAAATATGAAGATGCCTCATTTGCTTCTTAATGGTGTTCTTTTGCATAAAGTTCAGTACATGCCTTCATATAGAAAAATTGCCTCCAGAAGGAGTACTTTTGGGAACTGGCAGAATTTCAAAGGCCAAATTTTTAACAGGGAAATGTTAACCTTGATGAAATACCCATGTGTTCTGTCAGGTAATTTAATAAATGTTCAAATTTTTTGGGAGTTTAATGTAACTAGTGATGGGGACTTGATCGCTTGATTGTGTTCTTTCTGATTAGAATCTTAGGCAAATCTGGAGAATACTAATCTCCTCTTTAAGCTCCCATATGAGTTTGTTGCCTTACCTTGAAAGGACTTTCATTCCTAAGGCTCCAGTAACATAGGTCCTAAGGACCTTAGTTATTGATACCACCTTCAGAGGGAATCCATGCATAGGTGGTTAGTGGCTAAGTGGTTTTATGCAATTTATGTTTCTATTGAAAGATATATCATATTTTATAGAATGTTGTACATAATATTTAAACTGTCGTGAGTTTGTGAGAGATGCTTGTCTATATGTTTTGATATTGCTCCCATTCTTCTCTCGAGTCTCTGTACTTTGATTCTGATATTTTCAAATAGACTTTGAAAAGACCTTTCGTACCATTGGATGAAACCTATGTCACCTGTAGTGAGGAGATGTATGGATTTTGAAAATGGCGCCAGTAATGGAAATGGGAGTTCCAAACTTTCGGGATTTGGGGAAAAAGCATCTCTCTTTATAGGTCCATAACTCAAGTACGGAGGATTATACAGACACAAACAAATGATGTGCAATTATATGTACTGGAATGAACCTTCAAAGTTTTGTTTCTAAAATTGTTTTTCTTTATCATTTTATTAATTTTTTGAATGTTTCTGAGTACTGGTGCCTCCTTTTCCTAATGGAAGAAAAAAATGCCTTCACAGTCCAAAATGGCCTTTCCATGTTTGACAACATTTCCTAGACGTTTCCATAGAGGAAATTTCTTGGAAAGGATTCCCAGATGATTCCCATGCTGTCTCGATACCAGAAATGTTTCCTATACCAGAATGTATCCTGTACAGAAACAAGCCCAGGTAAGAGGTTCTATTTACATAGTATAAGATGGTTAGCTTCCCAAAAGGATGGGTGAGAATGGAACGTCAGATCTGTGGCTGGTCATTTGAATTTTGGAATTAGGATGCGAAGTAGTTGTGTTGTCAATTTGTGATTGGTAAAAGATGCTATCATTATAAGCTTGAGCAGGGATGAAATTATTTAGGTGAAAATCCATCTCCCTAGGTAGCCCTTGTTTGATATATTTAAAACTTCATTGATTCATTTGCCTTACGAATTCGAAATGTTTATGTTTTTTTCTTTTGATAAAGGAATGAAAAGTTTATAATGAAACTAATAGACAAACACCTTTTGATCTGTAATGAAACTTTGGATGTGAATCGTTTGCTGGTAAACATCTATAAATTAATTTTACTATTATAAAAATTGTTCAGTGTATTGTTTTAACTATCACTTGGAGGTTTGCCAGAAAGTCTGGAAGAACTTGTGGTTCAACTTCAATTTTTATTTTTGTACTAAATTATTTTGAATTAAGTGCAATTAATTAGATATTTTGAAGGGATGTTGCTGTTTTATGATTTTTGCACCTAAAGGGAGAAGAATACATGGAATTCTTGGTTTAATTTTTTATTTTCCTGTCAATTGGATAGCACTAACTTTAATTTTGTGGTATTTTCACAGCGGCATTGAAAGTTTTGTCATATTTGCCACTACCCTATTCAATTCTCAGCAGTTTCCAACTTATTCCAACTCCACTAAGGGATGCCGTTTATGACTATGTTGCCAATCACCGTTATGATTGGTTTGGAAAATCTACAGAGTGCATTATACCAGATAATGAGTTGCTGGACCGATTCGTAGATAGAGATGAAATGTTAGAGAAGCAAAGAAACAAGTTGTAAGACAGTTCAACGAACAAGGACTACAATATGGAAAGACACAACTAATCAATATGAGCCAAAGCTATCATGAGTTCTGTTAAGGCTTTTTGATTTTGGATTTGTATTTTGCAACCACAATTGACGTTTCTCTTCTTTTGTAAATTTAGCTTCTATGTTTCTTTTCTCTTAGAAATGTAGCTTTTTGGTTTCTCTTTTTGCAACTAAACATTACAGCATAAATAAACATTGAAGTCATTTAAGACTTCTATGTGGAGATTTAATGAACAAAATTTTCAGGTATGGTTTGTTTGAGTTTTTCTTGAAATTAGAGTCAGACTGGTTAGGATCACTGTTATTGGCATCAAACAGAAACTAGTTTCTTAGCTTTCATTTATAATTTTTATGTCTTGCCCAAAGGCAATCTGCACTGTATTGCTCAGTGCTTGGGTTGGTTCCACGTTAGTGCAAGAAAACGTGCACGTTAACTACATTCGTGTTGCCGATGCAAGTATGTCTTATGAACCTTTAAAGTGGGGCAATATTTTGCTTTCTTTTTAACATAATATTTTTGTATAAATTTCTTATGAGGAGAACAGATTGAGAGCCTCTTTATAAATATTTCAGATCTCCCACTTTTCAATTTGTTTTCATACATATCCTCGTTTTGAATTTTCCATTAAATTTGTATGTTCTGGGATTCTTCTTTATTTTTGGGACTCAGTAATAATTTTGAGTCACACTAGTGGTCCCTTGGTTATCAGAAGTCATGGCAACATGAGTATTTACACAATACAAATGCTTTTGGACTGGGTTGTAGCTGGAACCATTTTTAACATCTTAGTTTTGTTAGAAAGTTAGTTGGTCACCTTTTCAGTCTTGAATCAAGCTGACTGCATATTTGGGTCTCTTTAAAAAACTACATGTGAAGGTGGCGAGAATTTATATTACCCTACCTAATTTGTAGGCCAATTTGTATGAATAATTGTTAAATTATGGTATGTTCTATGCTTAGAGCAGTTTACTTCAAATCTTTTATTAGCCACTGTTTAACATCACATAAACATAAAGTAAAGTACAGATAGAACATTAAACGATCGACAGAAAACAAGCAAGACAAGAGACACAAGATGTGGCGGCTAGCCAGGGACAAACCCCAATGTGGGCAAACCCTTTGATCAATTCTTCTTTAATTTTCAATAGTTCAGCGGAGAAGTTCAGATTATGTAATTTTATAACAACAGCAGCGAACCCTAAATTAGCAAAGTCAAACTTGGTCAAAACAGCCCCGAATTGACTTCTAGTCAACTTGAAGAACTCGGTCTTCAACAGCCCAAAACAGTCCACAATACTCAGTCAAAACAGCAGTCAAAGTTCAGCAATCTGCGGTCAGCCCTAACCAGTCAACGCTGGTCAATGCAGCCCCCAAAAAAGTCAGCGCAGGTATTCCCTTGGTCAATGCTCCATAAAACAGCCCAGCATTTGGTCAACACAGCCCTAGAAATGTCAACGCTGCCCAGAAAGTCAATGCTGCCCTAATTCGTCCTCCTTGCACATGTGAGAGAAGCTGCCCTAATTCGTCCTTCTTGCTTACCTAATCAGATGAGGAGAGAGAAGATGAGTTGATAATGAATTAGCCTCACTTGTACTTATATGATTTGTTGGGCATGTGTGCCACACATTTAGCTACTGGCCGACCTTGACAATTTGTCAAGTAAATACAAATAAATTCATATCTGTTAACTTTAGGTATGTTCTATGCTTAGAGCAATTTATTTCAATTTTCACAGGTAGCTCAATATCTTTTCCAGATTAGAAATCACATTAGCATTAAAGTAAACTGCAGATAGAACATAAACATAAATCATAGAAGACAAGCCAAGACAAGAGGACACAAGATGTGGCGCTAGCTAGGGACAAACCCCAATGTGGGCAAACCCTTGATCAATTCTTCTTATATGTTCTTCAATAGTTCAATAGAGAGAGAGATTGTACATTTACAATAGAAGTCAACACTTCGACTTTCTAGATAAGAGAATCGATCATCTCTACATGAGATCAGTTGAAGACATGCAACTTCAACTGATTCTCCAAGGTGACTCCTTCACCTATCATTGTGCTGCATCTCGTCCATATGCTGCACCATGCTGTGCTCATCATCACAGTGCTGGACATAATGACCATGCCATGCACTTCATGCTGCTCTCCTGTCATTGTGCTTCTCAATCACTGGACTGCTTTCATCATGGATTAGCACCCAATGTTGCACTCATCACTGATCTAGTCATGTCGCTGCATCATACATGGTGTTGTACTATGCATCACATCATGATGCACCCTTGTTACATTATGCTGCATTGCTACCCATCACTATATGTTGATAGCACTATGTTGTACTAGCTGTTGTCCCATAATATGTCCAACAACACCAACATGCCCAAATAGTCATTAGGTCATGTTGTCATTTGTTTGCACAACTGTTTGCTGCGCTCCTGATTAGGGCACTTGCAATAGCCCTAGTTTTATCCCACAGTCAACAAACTAGCCCTTTAAGGGCTGCGACATACCCTCATAGGTCTCCTCCTCACCCACGCTGCTTGCTTAGGGTATTGTCCACCCTTGACAACCCTCACACAACCTCTAGTTGTGTGCTATGGCCTGCGGCCTAGCACAACAGATTGCTGTAGCAACAAACCTCCAAAAGTGTGCCAAAATAACTTCCAAACAACAACGTGTTTGACCCTTAGGAACTCGTCCTAACAGTTAGCCTTCTCGGCCCTCTTCACAGCAAACTCGGATCCTGATTATATCATTGTTCCAGCCCTAAGACTATCTGCACTTACCTCAACCACTAGGCCTCCTGTAGCAGACTTCGGATCCCTGTTTTCCCACGCTGTCCGGACTCCAGAACTCCTCCTGTTCTCTTCTAGGTTGCTGCGGTTAGGGTATATTCATACCACCCTTAGGTAAGGCAACTTAGGGCTTCCTCTAACTATGGATTAGGGCCTCTTAGATCTGCGGCCAGATTGCCTACAAGTCTGCGGCTAAGGCTCTCCTAGATGACCCTTCTTTAGGGATGCGTAGAAGGCATTTCCTCTAGACCTCCTCTTCCACTAAAAACCCAAACAAGTGGAGAGTGAGATCACAAGAGATGATATCAAATGACTTGAAGTCTTCCTTTATTTATACTAAAACATTGAGCACAAGTGGGGTATATTTGGTTGCTGGTCAACCTTAATGAATTGTCCCATAACACAAATAAATTCATATCTCCATGAATACTTATCGGAATCGGATGATCTTTAGATCAATCTTACACCTCTCGATGAGAGGGATCCAAGAAAAATATCAGCTGCCATTAATAAGATGACCCACATGGATTTTGGCCCTAGTTGCCAATTTTAACACTCCGTCTCAACTTCGGAGAACTCCATCTGCTGATCCATATGTCCGACTATACTATCTCTTCCATTAGTGCCCTGCACTGCTCTGCTTTGCTGAGCTCTGCTCGGTTCTGCTCTGCTGAGCCATGAAGAAGAAGAATTGATCGAGAATGTCTCATACCATTCTCTACTGACCCGAAGTCAGTTTCGTTGATCCCAGATCAATATCAAAAGAGAGTGTCTCAAACCACTCATATTGATCCCAGATCAATGGAGGTAATCCTAGCATAGGGAGTACGATAGATACAACGATGTGTCCATCGATAGTACTACTATGGTCCCTAACCCCATTTCCCTGCTCATTGATCAGATGAGAAGTACTTCCCATGAGTCCCAGACTGCATGGGTAGGATGCCTCGACAGGAGAACTAATCATCCTGTCCATAGGAGAACGAATCATCCTGTCCCACAGTAGCCATGGGAGAACTAATCATCCCGGCCCACAGGAGAACTAATCATCTTGTTCCATAGCTGCCATGGGAGAACTAATCATCCAAACCCACATGAGAACTAATCATCCTATTCCATAGTCGCCACGAGGTATCACAAGGAAAGGTTGAACCTGTCACCCTGTACATAGCGCACCACCAGGGGAGGGTGAGTCGCCCTGTGGTCGTATGTCACTCTAGTAAGTACCCCAAGCCCCCCAGAGCTCCCAAAGCTCAATGCATGCAACATGCAGGACCCTTATATGAAGGTCTCTCAATGAATCCAAGTCGTTTAGGAAAATCATAGATTTGACCTTTCCCCGGGGCTTTGACAAAGTGTCTGCGACTTGTACATCAGTCTCAATGCGATGGAGCCTCCTCGCTCATTGACTTACCATATCCCAAATAAGGTAGTATCTGATGTCTATCTGCTGGAGCAATCATTGAACACGGGATTCCTCAATAATCGACTCCCCCCTTGGTTGTCACAAAGAATCACAATGGTATTCATCATGTGTACAAACAACTCATTGATGAGCTTCCACAACCAGGCAACTTCGCATGAGATCATACTCGTAGCTGTGTATTCGATCGCGGTGGTGCTTATAGCAACTGACTTCTGCTTCCTGCTCATCAATGATATTGAAGCAAAATCCAGAGAGAACCAACACTGAGAAGTGCTCTAGTGATCCTCCACACTACTTGCCCAGTCAACATTCGAATAATCATGCAGCTTCATATTTCCGGCAATGTATCCCAATACATGAGAGATTGTGCCCTTAAGATATCTCAAAAGATTCTTAGCACCAATCTAGTGAGGCTCAACCAAATATGAGCTCACCATGCTAACTGCAAAGCATATATACGGATGGAAGTTCACCAAGAACATCAATGCAGATGAGTTTATGAAACTCAGAGGCATTTCCCAAATCTGGTTCGGCATCACCACCATATAACTGCTGAAAATTAAGATCCTCGAGGTAGTCATGGGCTTGCAGTTTACCATTCCATATCTGGAATCCAACTCGCTCTTACTTCTTCAAGTGAGAGGGTCTGCACCTGTCAGAAATAGGTCGTTTATCAGAAGGTGCTGGTATGAGAGGTCTATCATCCACAACCTTCAAATAAAGGTTTGGATCGACTTCACTTTTAGTGAATCTTAGCTTCATTAGACAGCTATCAATCCTCTCATATTAGGCCTAGGGTGTTTTACTTCAAGCCATAGAGGGCTTTCTTCCACTTGTATACATGAGATTCCCAATCATGAATCTCAAACCCCTCGAGTTTTTCCAAACTTGTGGACCTGCTACATGAGGGGAATGGTCCCATTGTAAGATTTTCCTTCGGTACATCTCAGACATGTACCTTCATGCTCTTCTTGAGTTCAGGTATCCGAGTCACCATTTGACTCACATCAGTTAGGGCCTCATAAAGTAGATCTTAGGTGTTATAGATGAGGTATGTCATGATCCCCAATGGTCCATCCTGCAACTTGACACAAATTGCCAACCCTGAACGCATGAGTAAAAGCATCTTTGAAATTTTCATTTTCAAACATGTACCTTTTCATCGATGAATGCCACCCTGTAACCTTTGACTTTCATTGCCGAAATGGACACCAGGTTCTTCTTGTGATCAGGTACATAAAAGAGATTTTGTAAATGAATCGAGTTATCCTCATTCAATTGAGGGGTAACATTCCTTACACCCTTTCCGCGATAGGTGGCATTGGTTCCAAGTATAATCCCAAGATTGTTTCCATCTCTACCAAATTAGAGCGAGCACCCTTCTATCTGATGAAGTGCCTTGAAGCACTATAATTGATAAGCCAGATTCCCAAAGAATCTGAAGGAGAGGGCCAATACAAGATAGTGCTTCTTTATCTTATCAGAGACAACATTTGATTCTTCATACCTGGGGTTCCTTGCTTTCTTTGAAGAGTCGACCGTTACCTTGATGACTTGCATTACTTGTCATTCCTCTGATCATTGAAGATTTCCCTGGAATGATTGTTATCATCATCAAGTGATGTGCCCCTGCCATTCAGACACTCCTTCGCATAATGGCCAAACTTATTGCAACCAAGGTATCTGCCATTCCTTCCCTTAGATCCGGTCTTCCCATTGAAGTGATCTTTAGGTAGGTCATCAGAAACTTCCGCTGCGTCATTCTGATAATATTCTCTGCTTCGACTTCATCCTCGGTGAATCTGAAGAGGGATGAGGAATCCACTAATCCTTTTGTTCTTTCCCAACTGTCTTCGGTGATTGCTCTTTCACTCTTGCTTGGGATTTGTTTTCACCTCAACTTTGATACCATGTTAACTCTAGGTATGTTCTATGGTTAGAGCAATTTATTTCAATTTTCACAGTTAGCTCAATATCTTTTCCAGACTAGCAATCACATCAGGATTAAAGTAAACTGCAGATAGACCATAAACATAAATCGCAGAGGACAAGCCAAGTCAAGAGGACACAAGATGTGGCGCTAGCCAGGGACAAACCACAATGTGGGGAACCCTTGATCAATTCTTTTTATATGTTCTTCAATAGTTCAACAGAGAGAAAGAGAGAGATAGTACATTTACAACAAAAGTCAACACTTCGACTTTCTAGATAAGAGAATCGATCATCTCTACATGAGATCAGTTGAAGACATGCTGCTTCAACTCATTCTCCAAGGTGACTCCTTCACCTAGCATTTGTGCTGCATCTCGTCCATATGCTGCACCATGCTGCACTCATCATTACAATGCTGGACCTAATGACCATGCCATGCACTTCATGCTGCTCTCCTGTCACTGTGCTTCTCAATCACTGGATTGTTCTCATCACGGATCTGCACCCAATGCTGCACTCATCACTGATCTAGTCATGTAGCTGCATCATACATAGTGCTGTAATATGCATCACATCATGCTGCACCCTCGTTACATTATGTTGCATTGCTACCCATCACTGTATGCTGATAGCACTATGCTGTACTAGCTGTTGTCCCATAATATGTCCAGCAACACCAACATGCCCAAATAGTCATTAGGTCATGCTGTCATTTGTTTGCACAGCTGTTTGCTGCACTCCTGATTAGGGCACTTGCAGCAGCCCTAGTTTTATCCCACAGTCAACAAACTAGCCCTTTAAGGGTTGTGGCATACCCTCATAGGTCTCCTCCTCTCCCACGCTGCTTGCTTAGGGTACTGTCCACCCTTGACAGCCCTCACACAGCCTCTAGTTGTGTGCTATGGCCTGCAGCCTAGCACAACATATTGCTGTAGCAATAGACCTCCAAAAATGTGCCAAAATAACTTCCAAACAGCAATGTGTTTGACCCTTAGGAACTTGGCCTAACAGTCAGCCTTCTCGGCCCTTTTCACAGCAAACTTGGATCCTGATTATATCATTGTCCCAGCCCTAAGACTATCCGCACTTAGCTCAGCCACTTGGCCTCCTGTAGCAGACTTCGGATCCCTATTTTACCATGTTGTCCAGACTCCAGAACTCCTCATGTTCTCTTCTAGGTTGCTGCGGTTAGGGTATATCCATACCACCCTTAGGTAGGGCAGCGTAGGGCTTCCTCTAGCTGCAGATTAGGGCCTCTTAGATCTGCGGCCAGATCTCCTACAAGTCTGCGCCTAGGGCTCTCCTAGATGACCCTTGTTTAGGGCTTCATAGAAGGCACCTCCTCTAGACCTCCTCTTCCATTAAAAACCCAAACAAGTGGAGCGTGAGATCACAAGAGATGATATCAAATGACTTGAAGTCCTCCTTTATTTATACTAAAACGTTGAGCACAAGTGGGGTATATTTGGTCGCTGGCCAACCTTGACAAATTGTCCCATAACACAAACAAATTCATATCTCTATGAATACTTATCGGAATCGATGATCTTTAGATCAATCCTACACCTCTCAATGAGAGGGGACCAAGAAAAATATCAGCTGCCATTAATAAGATGACCCACATGGAGTTTGGCCCTAGTTGCCAATTTAATAATATCTCCATAAATACTTGTCGGAATCAGATGATTTTTAGATCAATCCTACACCTCTTGACAAGAGGAATCTCCGAAAAATATCAGCTGCCAAAAATAAGGTGATCCACATGGAGTTTGGCCCTAGTGAATTTTAACAATAACTGGTAATCCCTTTAACTGCTTTATTTCTTGGGATGCTGAAAAATATCACAGTTGGAAAACTTTTTTTACTGTATTTATTTAATTGAATACAACATCAAATGAAACTTGAATATGGATGTCAAGGGGACTTTTTGGCTTACTGATTTTGGAAAAAGACAAAAATTTACTGTTAGAAGTCCTGCAAGCCAGCATCCAAGATTTATCAGATCATATTTGTAAATTACTCGTTTCTTCAATCTGTTATTTCATCATGTCTAATAAAAATACTTTTGCCTGAATTGGCTGCATATCCTGTTGTTCTGAACTTTATGCATTTTGATAATTCATTAGCTATGATTGGGGATGCTATGTTAATGCTAGAAGATCTGCACTCGAGATGAGGATTCCCTATTAAAAATCTTTCCCTATTCCAACTTTGTCCATATTTCTCCTTGAGCATCATGCATGTTCTTCTTAAGATAACTCATAATTTTGATCCGTTCTTAGTTGCTCATTAATGTGAATGTTGCAGCAATGAACTTTTCCAAAATTCCACCTCCTTAGTAGTTCAGTCCTCGAAGAAAGACTTGAAAAAGAAATTACACTAGTAATTTGCATCCATTGCTTGCTTGAGCACAACTTGGCGAATTAGGCAAGTTCTTTGGATCTGGCTTTTTATCTCTGAATATTGTGGTGTTTCTAACTAGCCATGCTTTCCATCAAAGAAAGATAGGAATGATGATTCACCAGTCTGCAACAGCCTTGCTTGGGGAAGTAGGAATTGTTTTCCACCAAGCCAGTAAGAGATATTAAAAATTTTCCTTGCTATCTAAGCTTTGGAGACTTAACTTGCATCTCCGCGAGGTCCCCTCTTCGAGGCACTGTTGGGATATAGAAATTCTGTTGCGAAAGGCTAGGTAGCCCTTCAAAGAAATTAGGAACGACTAAACTAGTTTGTATAGGAATAATGATATAAATATGAAATGTTGTCTGCTGATGAAATGATGGTCATAATTCAAACCTCATCCCATGTGGGCCTTGCTATTAGTTTATTTAACAGTTTAACTTGTAGCAGTATCTGTAAATTTCAGCCTAGTTGTCTGCTGTCTTAATATTCTCTCATTAGATAACTTAGAAACATAATTTATTTAACGAGGGGAAATTAAATTTCTAAACTTTGCATCAATCACACAATAGCTGAAAAATGAACAACGGAAAACACGAGGATTTCTCCTTCAAATAAGCATTTCATTCCTTTGATGAAAGTTTATGGGGTGACCTCTGCAGCCTGCTTTGAACCAGAAGCTGTACGGTTATTAATTCTCATAGGTCTGAAAATGTACGGCCCATGTAAGAAAGGATAAAGCTACAAAAGTATGGTACAGCAGTATGGCCTGCTCCTTTCTGCCTGTTTTGAATAATAGATTGCTCTCTCTTCTCTCAACATTGAAGCACATTTAAGCAATTACTGAGGACAAAGTATTGCATGCAAGTCTGTAGAGCCTGTGCATGGATAAGACTCCTATAGTAGTGTACAGATTTCTGTATTTGCTATTACTGGGCCTGTCATTGTACTGATAGATCCCTAAAACTGGAAAAAATTCGGGATAAAAACTAGATGACCAAAAATGCATAAAATATTTGAATTTTGATATATATATGTGTGTGTGTGTGTGTGTGTGTGTGGACATCCTTGTGAATCCAAACCCTTAGGACAAATATGTAAAGTTTTCTCATGCATATAGAAAGGGTGCATATAACCAAAATAGCATCAAGTGCAATTGATATTTGAACCAAAATACGTAAACAGAGAGGCTTCAAATGGCCTTTAGGGTCC
This sequence comes from Pinus taeda, assembly GCA_000404065.3. Taxonomy (NCBI): domain Eukaryota; kingdom Viridiplantae; phylum Streptophyta; class Pinopsida; order Pinales; family Pinaceae; genus Pinus; species Pinus taeda. The sequence goes on along the minus strand of APFE031662287.1, from coordinate 149,612 downwards.
AAAAATAAATTCATGCTACAACAAATAATGCTTATCATCAAAATCATTGCCTATGTTGTTATTCTCATCATTAGTATCACCCTCTAAGCATTACAACAAGGTAGAAAAAGCTTTGTAGATTTAACCCTTTAAAATTAATTGCTGCAAACATATTTTTAATAAAACAAAAAAATGCGATAAACACATAGATTTTATCTTGGAAACCCAAAATCAGGAAAACAATTTTTTTCAATATATATTCTTCCATATAGTGTTACAATACAACATATATATCTTGCGGCATACATGAGCTGCCAATTCATTTACTCTAGATCAGAATACAATCATACTTCACCGAAATTACAAAACCATGGGAAAAACCACCATGTAGCACAAAACCTCTTTTACCAGAACTGTGTGCAAAAAACTGCCAAAAACATATGCAAAAAAAAATTCATTTTTTTTACCCCTACATAGGGGGGCTTTTGCCCCTTGCAAACCCCCCAAATAGGAGGGGTTCTTGCCCCCTCTATAATGCTCCTGTTGTGCGTTGCACATTGTACAATGCATGGTGCTAGTCGTGCAAAGAATATAACACATACCCAACAAGCTTAACATGCCTAAACAATGATTTTGCTTGAGTGATGGGTATATTTTTATTAGGGTCATGTTGATCACTCTTCCTAACAAGGGAAAATGACCTACATTGAGAGAAAATCTTGTGGAGAATAATAAATAATTTGCTTTTTATAAAGGTGGTACTTCCTCTCTTGATTATTGGAAGATTCTTTTTTTGAATCAAATGAATGTAATGGGTGAGTGCTAAAGAGCAAACCCAACAAAACTTCCAACAAATCTATCATATAGCGGATTTTATCATTAAGCACACAAGAAAATGAATATAAAAATAAAGATTTTATGTACTAGGGTCTTTCTTCAACAAGTATTTTGTTTTCCTTTTTAAAATAATATGAATCTAGAATCAACTATAGCTTTGTAAAGATGAAATAATAAAATAGAATACTATGGAAAAACATTTAGAGAACTTTAAAAGACTGCATACTTTAGAATTGATTTTGTAAAGCCTTGATTGCACAAGAATCCAATGATACATCACCATACTGATTCATGCCTATAATATGAAACTTGAATAACTCTTTGTGGGAAAATTTAACAATAATATCCCAATGTGACAAGTTTAACATTGTCTAAAACTAAAATATCCTCTTAAATGACAACTAGATAGACTTTGATTAAATTGCATTTGCTTTATTACATGCATGGATCTTGCTCCCTTGGACCTAAAATACACTATGAAGTGCTTGGAAGGGATGAGAAGACATAATTAGAACTAGATCTGTTTGTAGCTAAGCACACGTGAAAACCTAATGGAGAGATAAATGTAAAAGAATGGATTAGAGGGAAAATGAGCAAGCCGATTCACGAGATCTTTTTGGAAGGGGAAAATTCGTCTTTAGAAAATCTCCAACCCCCACCTGTTTTTGAATGTGATTTTCTCCCTTTATAATATTCTCTTCATCTTTGAAACTACTTGATGGTTAGGGGTTTTCTCTGTGTTATTTGAATAAAGATCCATTTTGAAAATATAAAGTTCATAATTTTGTTGGGAATTTATGAAAATTCCATAGCAGACAGACAAAAAAAAAATGCTCTGTTTTAACACTCTGTTTTTAACACAGAAAGCTAAAAATCGTTTGTTGGAAACGGTGTTTCAGCAACGCAGTTTGGTGTTGCAGCAACGGTGAATAACACTCTGTTTTTAACACTGAAAACTGAAAATCGTTCGCTGGAAACGGTGTTTCAGCAACGCAGTTTGGTGTTGCAGCAACGTAGTTTGATGTTGCAGCAACGCTGAAACTGGTGTTTCAGCGACACAAAAAAAAGGAACTTCTATTTATAAACAGTAAACCAACTGATACAAAAACATCTTCCTCACATAGAGGGATTTCACAACTGCTGTTACAAAACATCTTCCTCTTAACAGAGGGATTCACCAATCTATGTTAAAGAGCATCTTCCTCTTTAACAAAGGGATTCACCAGTCTATGCTTAAGAGCATCTTCCTCTTTAACAGAGGGATTCACCAGTCTATGCTTAAGAGCATCTTCCTCTTTAATAGAGGGATTCACCAAGGAACGCTTCTGTTCCACACAAATAACATCTACCTCTTAACAGAGGGATTTCAACATGCCTGCTTCAGAGGCACTTCAATCTGTGTATACCTGCAAATTGACATTGCTGTGCATTACAAACAAGCAAAATACTTTGTCTCTGTTTTGAACTTTTACACTGCTGTGTGTAAAAATCTCAATACATTTATGCTGCTACATATTCCATTACAAAAACTCTGTCTCAGCATCGCTGCCTCAACACTGCTGTTTCAGCACTTTGTCTCAGCACTGTGTTTCAACAACTCTATCTCAGCACTGCACTGCTGTGCATAAAACAACTTCTTAAATTACCCTTGCGCTGTTGTGCATTCCTTTCACATTAAACAACAAAAATACGCACTGTGTGCTCCCCTTCATTGATTACAATCGCACTGCTGCTGTGCCTCACTTGCATTTCAGATGCAAACAACAAAAACTGTGTTGCTGAGTTTCTACCCTTTCTCACAGCAAACAATCATAAAACAAATTACATTCAAATCTGCAGTGCTGTGCATTTCACTATTCTGGAGACATTTTTCTTCATGCTGCTGCATGCTCTCTTTTGCTCTCTATCACTGCATCTTTCATTCACACTTCTACGCTGCTGCGCTTCTCTTTTTATTTCATTTCAGTCTCTTGCGCTGCTATGCATAAAAGCTTCATTCATCTGAGCTTGTGCTGCTGCACATTCTTTTCAAAAACACAGAAATTACATTCGAGCGCTGTTGTGCTGTATTGCAGAGAGATTAAGTTGCCACACTTCTTCTATGCTGCTGCTCATTACATTAAAACAACACACCAGAAAAACTACTTAAAATTATTATGACAAGACGGGAAATTAAAACAAGGTATGGAGCAACAAACAAATAAATCTAATTCCTGAGATTTCTGGATGTTGCGGTACATTCCCCATGTCCGCAATAAAACCTGTTGTTTACTATTTTTACCAACTCTGCCAACCAGAATAAATACATCAATTACTTCATTGAAACTGGTGGTCAAACAAAAGGCTTTTACTTCTCGTCAAATTAATTTGCTGCAGACCTGTACATTCAATCAGACCGCTGCCCATCCATATCGCACGACTCTATCTGTTGAAGTTTACATTATGGGGAAAACTACTTGGGCAAAACTGCAACCTACGTCTGCTGTTTTAATTTGTGCTGGGAAGCGTATTGGTTTTTCTTGAAATGGTACGTAGCAGGGGAAATTAATATTTCAACACTCCCCTTTAATTTCAACTGCTGAGTTAAAATTACAGTTCCTTTTGCTTGCTCTTGGCATAAGCTTCTTAACATCTTTCTCATTCAAACTGCTTGACATGCTGCTCCTGTAGCTGCCACATATTCTGTCTCTACTATAATGATCAAGAATTACAGGCTCCCCCTAACTGTATGCATCGTCTCCTTTTGGCAAAGTCTTCTCAAAAAATACTTTAGATTGGCGGGAGAGCTCAAAGGAATTTCAGGCTGTATTTCCTTCCTTCTCCATACTTGTGTAACTTTCTTCTTTTGCGCGGGTCTAGCTTGTGTAAGAGTCCATGATAAGTTACAATCACGTGCCATATGCCCAATGTTATGACACTTGAAACATTCTACATTTTTCATGAATAAGATTTCATGATTTCTTCCTGTAAAATTGTTTCTTGGAGGTTGTCGGAGACCATAACATCTATCTCTATGAAATGCTCTACAGTCTTTTGCCATATGACCAAAGTTTGAACAAGAATAACAATAACCAAAAAATGAACTTTGGTACCTGGTAGATGGTGGTTTCCTTGATGTACTTCTGAAGCTTTTCTGCCTCAAGATCCTTTGATGATAACCATTGTCTCTTGCCTCTTTGACATCATCAACATTTCTTCTTGGAGCTGGTTTTTTACTTGGAGTAGGATTTCTTCCATTGTAGCCTTGATTTTTCTCCTTGCCTTTGTTGGAACTAGGAGCATCACAATTTCTTTCTGCCTTCTTCACATCTCCTTTGTTTAAAGCATTTTCATTCTTGTTTGAGGATTCACCTACATACCCGAGTCCTGATTTATCAGATGGAGATCTGTGATAGCTGAGCAAGTCATCCAAGGCTTGAGAGCTCTTCATGATTTTGTTCATCCCTTCAACCTTTTTCCTGAGGAAGACAATCTCTTCTTCCAATCTTTCACACTCATTATTCTTCTTGGCAAGTTGTTTCTCAGCTTCTTCCTTGCTATGGGTAGCTTCATCTGCTACTATTTTAAGGGAGATGATATCTGACTTCATTTTGAAGATTTCTTCATCTTCAATTTGACTGCTCTCCATTTCTTTCTTGATCCTTGTAACTTTACATGTTTCAGCCTTGAGAAGCTTGATGTTAGATTTTAATTTGAAGATTTCTTCATCCTTTGCTTTTAGTTGACAGATCATGGTGTTTCTTTCCTTCCCTGCTTCATCATCCTGTCCTTCTATGACTTCCAATGCTTCCTTTGTCTTCTCAAATCCTTGTACTTGTTTCCTGGCTTCTTGTAGTTGATATTTGAGAGAGGAGACCTCTTCCTTGTACTGACCAATCTCTTCTTCAAGTTTGTTCAAGCTCTTGTGCCTTTGTTCAAGTTGACTTGACAAGATATCTTCCTGCTTCTTTGCTTTATTCAATTGATTTGTCATGGTTATGACTTCTTCATGATGCTTCATTTTGCTTTGATCAAGTTCCTTCTTAAGCTTGGCAAGCTCTTCATCTCTTTCTTTTACTTGAAGCTTGATGAGGTCTACTTTCTCATTTTCAGCTTCTATGATGGGTTCAAGATCTCCTTCTTGACTGATGGTCATGGTCAGTGCTCCCTTTGAGTGAAGGTCATGAAGTTTGTCCCATATATCCTTCGCTGATGAATATTTTCCTAGATTCTTCTTTACAGAATCAGGTAGCCCATCCAAGATTGTCTTTGCTGCTTTTGCATTGTACTCCTTGGATTTTCTATCTATCTTGCTATCATCAATCACTGATTCCCAAATTTCAATCCCTTCAAACTGTAAGAAAGTTCTCATTTTTATTTCCCATATATCAAAGTTTTCGTTGAACCTTGGAGCCTCAAATAGAATACATTCAAATTGATTGTTTTCTATTTTAGTGGTAGAGGGAGACACATCCTTAGGAGGATTGGAGACTTTCTTCTTTGACCTTGCCATTCTTTACTGTGCCTCAAAATACTTGACTGTGTATTTTAAAAACTCGCTGTTTCTTCAGCAGTAACACAAAAAAAAAACTTTGAGGAATACCTGGATTCTTTTGCCTGAGTCTTCACTCTGCTGGAGAAGCTGCTGCAACAATAAACCTTTCCTTCAGCTTCTTTGACACTTCAAAGAGCTTGGACTAGCTCTGATACCATGTTGGGAATTTATGAAAATTCCATAGTAGACAGAAAAAAAAATGCTCTGTTTTAACACTCTGTTTTTAACACAGAAAACTGAAAATCGTTTGCTGGAAATGGTGTTTCAGCAACACAGTTTGGTGTTGCAGCAACGCTGAATAACACTCTGTTTTTAACACTGAAAACTGAAAATCGTTTGTTGGAAACAGTGTTTCAGCAAAACGCAGTTTGGTGTTGCAACAACGTAGTTTGATGTTGCAGCAACGCTGAAACTGGTGTTTCAACAACACACAAAAAAGGAACTTCTATTTATAAACAGTAAACCAACTGATACAAAAACATCTTCCTCACACAGAGGGATTTCACAACTACTGTTACAAAACATCTTCCTCTTAACAAAGGGATTCACCAATCTATGCTAAAGAGCATCTTCCTCTTTAATAGAGGGATACACCAGTCTATGCTTAAGAGAATCTTCCTCTTTAACAGAGGGATTCACCAGTCTATGCTTAAGAGCATCTTCCTCTTAACAGAGGGATTCACCAAGGAACGCTTATGTTCCACACAAATAACATCTACCTCTTAACAAAGGGATTTCAACATGCCTGCTCAGAGGCACTTCAATTTGTGTATACCTGCAAATTGACACTGCTGTGCATTACAAACAAGCAAAATACTGTCTCTGTTTTGAACTTTTACAATGTTGTGTGTAAAAATCTCAATACATTTATGTTGCTGCATATTCCATTACAAAAACTCTGTCTCAGCATCGCTGTCTCAGCATTGCTGTTTCAGCACTCTATCTCAGCACTGTGTTTCAGCAACTCTATCTTAGCACTGCTGTTTCAGCACTGCACTCCTGTGCATAAAACAACTTCTTAAATTACCCTTGTGCTGCTGCGCATTCCTTTCACATTAAACAACAAAAATACGCACTGCGTGCTCCCCTTCATTGATTACAATCGCACTGCTGTTGTGCCTCACTTGCATTTCTGATGCAAACAACAAAAGCTGTGTTGCTGTGTTTCTACCCTTTCTCACAGCAAACAATCATAAAACAAATTACATTCAAATCTGCAGTGCTGTGCGTTTCACTATTCTGGAGACATTTTTCTTCATGCTGCTGCGTGCTCTCCTTTGCTCTCTATCACTGCATCTTGCATTCACACTTCTACGCTGCTGCGCTTCTCTTTTTATTTCATTTCAGTCTCTTGCACTGCTATGCATAAAAGCTTCATTCATCTGAGCTCGTGCTGCTGCACATTCTTTTCAAAAACACAGAAATTACATTCGAGCGCTGTTGTGCTGTATTGCAGAGAGATTAACACTGTTGCCACACTTCTTCTATGCTACTGCTCATTACATTAAAACAACACACCAGAAACGCTGCTTAAAATTATTATGACAAGACTGGAAATTAAAACAAGGTATGGAGCAGCAAACAAATAAATCTAATTCCTGAGATTTCTGGATGTTGCTGTACATTCCCCATGTCCGCAATAAAACCTGTTGTTTACTATTTTTACCAACTCTGCCAACCAGAATAAATACAGCAATTACTTCACTGAAACTGGTGGTCAAACAAAAGGCTTTTACTTCTCGTCAAATTAATTTGCTACAGACCTGTACATTCAATCAGACAGCTGCCCATCCATATCGCACGGCTCTATTCGCTAAAGTTTACATTCTGGGGAAAACTGCTTCGGCAAAACTGCAGTCCATGTCTGCTGTTTTAATTTGTGCTGGGAAGCGTACTGGTTTTTCTGGAAATGGTACGCAGCAAGGGAAATTAATATTTCAACAAATTTGTCCTCCAATCTGAGTTCTACTTCAAATATTTTAGATTCCCTTTTATAAATCATTTTCAAGAAATAATTTGATGATAAGCCCAAAAATGCTCACAACTATTTTTATAATTCCCTGAAATGATATCTATAATTTTGGCCTTGGAAACCACTCCCAAGATGTTCTTCATGCTTCCATCTTTCCAATGAGCTCTCGCTTCCCGAAATTGGACACCAAGAACTCCAATTATGGATTCTGAAAGATAGTACTTAGTGACCGTTGATATGATCCGAGTAAAATCTTAGCCTTTGATTTATATTCTTCCTTGTTCATCCCACATGCATTATGGGATGAAATTTGTAACAATTTATAAGGAAGCGTGCTCCCCATATTATTTATGCATGGAATAGATAGAGCCTTGGAACCTTGCATAGTCTTGTGTGTATTCTAAACTTTTGGTCACCACCTCAATGGTTAGTCTCATGCAAAATCATTGCCCAATCGTTCGTGTCCAACCAACACCTTCCAAGTGTCACTTAGAGATATTGCTACATGTCATTAGGAGGTGTGCCAAATAAAAAGAGGGAAAAACTTAAGATATAAGAATGTGTAAAAATGGATAAAAATAATATAAGTTTGGAGAATGATAGGAATGAAGAGTATAATGCAGAGTAAAATTAAATAAGAAAAATCACTAAGTGTAAAGATAGGTAGGTAGGGTTTGCGGGTCTACGGGGAGCTAAAGTGAAGTGAGGTCAACCCACAACTTCCATGACTAGGTAGTAGAAGTAGAAGTAAAATGATTAAGTAAAATAGAGTAATCTGAGAGGAAAAAAATGGAATGAAGTGAAGAATGACTAAGTAAATAAAAATAGGGTCTAGAGAAATGCAGGTGTTATTTTTGTCATTGATTTCAAAGACAACATGAGACTACCTATGCCCAAGATAAAGATTGCAAGATGGAGATAGTTGGAAATATTGTTTTTGGACTTTTCATATCTAGTTTGGATACCCTATCTTTGAAGGCCTTTTTACTCTAAATACTTAGTTCAAATGGGAACATATGATATATGGTTGAAAATTTTATTTTGAGACCTTTCCGATGGTATATGGCACTTCCTCTAACTCCATAGGAGTGAAGAGATATGAAATATTTTGTCTGGTCGACATAACTAGAAAGTACGAGTCAACTCATGCAAGTTTTATAAGTTGACCCCATAAGTAAATGCAAAAGCTCAATAAATAAATGATAGATGAGTGCATTTGAAGTGTATCCAAGTAAGAAGATCAAGTACAAGTGCGCAAAAGAAATTGTAGGTGCGCAAGAGGAGCTAAAGAGTATTCTTTGGGTTTCAAGGTGCGTAAGAGGAGTTTTAAGAGTTTTCTTGGAGTGTTAAGGGTGTGCTATGAAGGACTAAGTTCTATGATGCTGTAAAGTGTGTTGTTTTTGGGTTGTGATGCCCTGAAGTGCATTATTCTAGGATTATATAATGGGGGATGATATTAGGTTCATTAAGGCATAAAGGCTCAATTTGACTAGAGTTTGAAGCTATGCTTGGGGTATGAAGCAAGAAGAGGCATTGGAACATGAAAGTTAAGGGTATGATGATGTTGTGAAATGCATGAAGTATGTAGGTAAAGTCAGAAGTACTTTGTGTATGAAGACCTTAGGTTGGCGCCTATACAAGTCTTGCTAATTTGGTGCTTAGCCAAGGACATTGATGTCTCTAAGAGGGTGTTACCTAATATCCTAGTGATTTGGTGCTCAACTAAGGAGATTGGTGTTTTTAGTAGGTTGGCTCCTACAAACTTTGTAATAGTGGGTTGGTGCCTACAAACATTTATAAAGATAAGTTTTTGTGGTTTTCTCCCACAAGGGTTTCCATGTTAAACCTGTGTACTGTGATTTGAATTTACATGCATTTAATGTTTTGAAGTTAATGAATGATTGGTGAATGTTCATTTAAAAAAAAAGGTTCTTACTCTGATTTACCCCCCTTAATATAAGCATAAGTTTAACAATGTGAGAGTGGAATATGTGAGGAAGCAATGTGAGAGAAGTAATGGAATGCAGTGAAGAGAGGTCTATAACCTGCATGAGAGAAAATGATTCATAAAAATGGCTAGGCATAAGGAGGGCTACAAATTGTAGGTTGCGTTAGTGGCTTAAGTATAAAGAGGGGTACAAATTGTAGATTATGCAAGGGCTTGAAACAACATGCATGAATAATCAAGTAGTCAAAATTCTAAAATGGATGGAAAGTGGATAATGAAAATGGAATATGGATGAAAAATGATAAAACATATTATTGAAGAAGAAAGAATGAAGGGATGTGGGTAAATTAGTTCTCTGGGTTCTTGGACCAAATTGGCAATACCTCAGGCATACAACCTTTGTTTTAGATTCCATAAAGTGTTGGATATGTTGAGACATAGGATTATCAAATGAATTATGAATATATACAAAAATTTTCCTTGTTAGTAACCCTTTAATCTTTCGAGGGAGAAACCATCTTGATCATCTTTTTGTAAGGAAGCACCACATCTTGGAACTGATCTTAAACTTTTAGTGTGTATATATATATATATATATATATATATATATATATATGTATATATATATATATATAATGGGGCCTTCATGAGTCATCTAGCACATTCAAAAGTGAAAAGTTTGACCTTCAATTTAATCAAGGAAAGGTGTTGAGAAATCTAGGGTAGTATGAATTTGATCTCTTTATACTTCGACAAGTTTTTGTGATTATATTGGTTTTTTCATCATTATTATTATGCTCTTTTCATCATCAAAACAAATGCCAAGCAAGAAGATCACAAAGACACCAGAGATAGGCTCCAAGCCAGGGAAAAACCCCTACGAAGGGGAAAACCCAGTCAAATTCTTCCTTTAGTAGAATCAAATGAAGTTGAGACTGTCCTAGACCCTTGACCTAAACCTCTCTCCATCCATCAAGTCAACCTTTCAAGTAGACAATTCGTTTTTTGGTTCACTTCTTCCAAAACAACTCTTCAAGAACAAGGGTCTTGACCTTCTATATCATCCTTTATCTTCGGCTCCTAAAGTCATACTAAAAACTTTTGGTCCTATAATAGCTCTTCTTTATTGACTCTTCGAACCTCCTGTCTCAACAAAATTGCAAATCAGTTAGATTATGGTTGGCACTACTTCACAAGGTCAAATTCTCCTTTATATATATAGTATTTACAAGGTGGGCTTATCCTTTCATGAGGCTGACTAGAATGTTGAAGAGGTCGACTTTGAGGAGGAGAAACAAGACTTGATTTTTGACATAAAAACATTTTCTTACTTTGACATAATGAGCCCAAGAAGGGTCTTTTATGTAATGATTTTGATTTTGACTTAATACAAAAATCCTAGAGCACACAATGCATGCTTTGACCTATTAACGAATGACTCAAGCATGAAACCCATGCTTTAATAAGTCAATTGCAATATTTTTTCTTTTTCTTTTTTTTGAAAAGTTCAGTTATGAAGTCTGACACTAGTTACATTCTTCAACATGTTGATCAACAAGTCATGATAAAGGAGTTCAATAATCATTGCAACTAATGTCAAGGTACCTATAGGTCTTGGTGTTGTTGATTAAATTCTAGTTCCATATCCTCATACATGATAGAATCCAATGGAAATGTTCCACAATTGCCAAACTTGAAATCCTGAAAATTTGTAAGTTCATTGAATTTGAATGGGATCTGAAATTTTATTTTCTCCATATGAAGTCCAATGAAGTTGTAACCACTATTAAACATCCTAAAACAATTAATGGTGATGATAAATATGGAAAAATAAACAAAAAGGGGAATGCCAAATTTTTACTTTAAGAATTTAATATTACATTAATTACTTTTATTTATTTATTTATTAATTTGGATGTCATCCCATAGGATGACATATGGATTAGTATGGAGTTGGACGATTCCAAATAGAATTGGTTGGTTCCATTACAAAAATGATTGGTTCAATAAAGAATTGGTAATTTTTTGGTTTATACCCTTGATTTGAACCATAAACCATGTAAACTACTCCGGTTTTGATAACACTGCGTTGAATGTTGCCTTTAATTCAAATCTTTTTCTCTCCTCTTCTGAGATTGACTCTTTTATCTTGTCCTATTTATGCTTTGAGAGAAGATAACGAATCTCTCAATCCCAGCGACCACCTAGATCAATCATGAGATGTATGACTAAGATTAAATCCCAATACAGGTTGCTAATGTTCTAGAACTTCTAGAACATTTCATTTAGATTTCTAAGACCAATTGACTTCAAAACATAAGACTTTCACTTTTTATTTGATTCTTCAAGTGAAATTACAAGATGGAATTATTTCCCACTTTTCTTAAGTGGCCACTAAACATTGTTTTCAACAACTTCTTGTACATTCACATTGAACCTTTCTAAGAAGTATATATTTGAGCTACATTTTTCAACACTCTATTAATAAGGAAGGAATTATGCACCAATCTAACTCTATCCCTAAATGCCTCAAAATTCCCTTTTGCTAAGGGCTTGATTAGAATAATAGTTACCTATTGATCTATGGGAATATATTAGAGCTTCATTCTCCTTGTTGGATCTTGTCTTGTATGAAGTGATATTTGATTTCTATGTGCTTGGCCATGTTATGAAACAACAGGTTTTCAAAGAGTTTGATACAACTATGGTAATCATAATAAATGATTGTGGGGACCAACCTTTTATCAAATAATCATACAAGTAACTTGTGAAAACTATATGGCCTCACAACTAGTAGTACTAGCTACCATGTATTCAGTTTGTATTAAGCTAAGTTCCACATGAGTTTGCTTCATGTAGAACTACAATATCATTACCGATCCGAAGCTAAAGCAACTTCTAGAGGCATTCTTCCTATTTTTTGTGCTACCCGCCCAACCTGAGTTTGAATATCCTTACAACTTCACCATATGGAAGATATCTCAATCCATACTCCATTGTGCTCGTGTATTTGAACACATGTTTTGTTGCTACCCAATGCTCCTTCCTTAGCTCCATCATCAACTAGCTCAAGGTGTTCATTGCAAAACATAAATCTAGCCTAGTGTTAACCAAATACATTAAAGAACCTATTAGTTGCCAATACAACATGGAACCAACTATATCTAAATCTAAAATTGTCACCTTCTTCAAATAATTGATCTTGGGTGTGGCCTTAGATTTGTAGTCCTCCATTTGGAACTGCATTAGGATCTCAAATGCATACTTACCCTCTGCAAGGAGAATCTCCCTTGGATACTACCAAACCTCCAAACTTAAGAAGTAATGTATCATGGTGATGTCTTTAATCTCAAAATTGGTTGCAATTTTTGCTTTGCATCTTGTAATGAGCTTCTCTGCACCTATAAGAAACAAGTCACTTACATACAACACCAAAATGAGTATATAAGTCCCAACAAATATATAACATAAGTTAGGATATGCTCTGCTTTTTGTGAATCCATAGTTTTAAAATTTCCATATATCTTGAAATACCATGCTCTCGGTTCCTGCTTTAGTCCATACAAGGCATTCTAAGACTGTAAACATGGGATTCCTTCCCATTTACCTCAAATCCCTAAAGCCGATCTATGTACACTTCTTCCTTAATGATCCTGTTACCCCTCCTTTTAGTAGGGTATCAATAGTAAAATTTTTGGTGCACAAAGCAATTTGGGGGCATGACATACCCCTCCTTTATGATCTGGTTACATTATGATTTTTGGGCACTTTCTTGTTTCCCAAGATAGTTAATGTTGTTTAAGGCACTTTCATGTTTCCCAAGATAGTTAATGTTGTTTAAGGCACTTTCATGTTTCCCAAGATAGTTAATGTTGTTGGAGCATTATTTGCATTGGTCACTTAATGGGATGGACTTTGCATGGTTTGAGGGTCGATTTGCATTTATGCCAATGAAGAGTGATTCGTTGGCATGGAAAACATGATTTGATGATTTGAGTGATGTGTCACCCTCTTAATGCACCTTAATTGATGTGGATTTGGATTGCAAGGAGTGTCTTGGAGATTAATGAGCTAGAATGAGGATTAATTGCCTTCGATTTTGATGTCAATTGGTTGGATGGGGGTTTTATGATCCAAATTTTGATTTGTAGAAGCATCTTCAATGCCTTATGGGATGCCTTGACCCAATGAATGATCATGGGCCTTCATTTTGAGCACTATTTGGAGCTGTTTGACTATTATATCACATGTTTTTTGAAGTTGTTATGATGATGTTGCTCCCTTGATGGAATTTTCATGAGGTTGTGTTGATGGCCCCGAAGATCAGGTCTACAACAAGGGGGATACCCGCCCGGTCCGGTCCTTGGTTGGCAACTCCTTATCCATTTGGTATAGCAGGTCCAACTGGGGATATGGGACCAGTGTCTCAATTCAGTGTGTGTGTGTGAGAAAGATGGGTATTTTTGTTCTAAATGGAATACTTCTCTCCTAATTCTAATATAATGCTATGCTATTGTATTCTAATAAACATAAAAACATCAAAATTTATGCTAACCCAGGGTGTGATCTTTCTTCTATGCGATCTAAAAAGATTTCAAACAATAACTGGTAATAAAGAT
>APFE031662287.1:104368-122644 GCA_000404065.3 Pinus taeda | reverse complement strand
GCATGTTTTGAGGACAAGTTTTTGATAAATTTCTGGACCCTTCTCTAAATGCATGAGAAGGGTTTAAATACTACTAAGTAAATAACTTATTTACAGAAATTGAGGATTTGGTTTAAATGACCGTCCTTTTTCTGAGTAAAACTATTTCTAAAATTAAATATAATATCTAACTATTTCTAAATTTTCTCCTTAACGTCGCAAGCATTCAGTATTTGCCTGAGTAGAGTCGGCTGACTGTCTTCTGTCTTTGGTTGAGTTAAGAAAATAGAATCAGCAAGAGCGGGCACTATCTTCTCAGCAAAATTGATGATATACTTAAGAGTCATCCAATGACTATGTGGCTTTACCATGTATACTTGGTAATAATCCCATTTCAACTTGGTTAACCCTTGGATTGCTTCTGCTTTTTCTTTAGCTTTCTGTTTCCAGTTTGTTTCTATCGCTGCTTTCTTGCAATTTTCGGGGCTAGCAGGTGACTGAGTAATTAGAAGCCTTCCTTTTCGAGCAAGTTTTCTTAGCGAGCGCTAATCGCGCATCGGAAACTACCTCCGTTTCTTGATCCGGTCTTCCCTGATGTGTTTTTCGCATCTTGGGTCTTTTTCTCTTATCAGGTATAAAGCTCAAAATTTGTAAAAATAGTGATTCCATGAGCTCTTGACCCTGAGCATTAAACTGTCTATTTCTGGTATCAGCATCGTTCAATACCCATTCAACCATGGCTGTATATGAGAAATCTGTGATGGATGCCTCAAAAGAGTTATGCGGCTCTTTCTCTCCCTTAAGTGGATTAGGTGTGCCTTTCGAAATGAACATTGGAGTACTGCCTTTCCTCCTCATAATTTCCTGCATACTGCCTTGTATAACGCTTCGTCCTTTGTTCCTGCAGTTTACAATTGAGGTGGAAGTAATGATAAAAATAATGACAAGAAAACTTTAAATGTGGAAGATATGCAAAACACGCCACCTTACGTGAACTAGTTCTTCGAAAAACACAACACCATACTTCATTAACAACTGGCAACAACTCATTAATTCGCATTAAAGTGCATGACCAGTTCTTGGCCTAGAAAAAGTTTTCTCGAATAATGAGCCAGAACCAACTGCGATGGAGAGGTCTTGCGATTTTGCTTTTTGATATCGCAGATCACTGTATCGCATTACCGCAATTTCATCGTGCTGTTCTATCGCAAGGTTGCTTGGTCGCAATATCGCAATATCGCAGAATCGAAATATCGCAAGATCGCAAGATCGCAGATCGCTTAATTGTTATAATCATTATGTGTAATTCACGTGATTTTTGCGATGTGCGATATGCGATATCGCATATCGGCGATTTTAAGGTTTTTCAATGTGAGTGCTTCTTAATGCATGCGATGTGATGGAGTTTCGCGTCGCAATCTCGCGTTTTTTATCATTTTGGCTCATTTAGAAGGTACCCTATCATTCTTTGCGTGATGCGATCTCTCTTAAGGAGTGAATTTACTTTCTTCATTATGAAACTTAGGTTTTTTAGATTCTTCAAAGGTATTTTCCTAAGTCCATGATGTTGTAAGTTTCATCTAAAATGAAATATAACACTAATTGATTTTTAAATTTTTTTTACTAAGGGTCCCCACTTATTTAGTATTAGCAATAACACTTCATAAGGAGGGGGGTTGTTGGTGGCCACAACAGGTTGCTACACTAGAAAAGGAGGAATGTTGGAACACTTTGACTTGGGAAAACACTTCACCATGCTTTGAGGATTAATATTTGACCATCTACATAAACTTTGTACCATTTTGGACGCTAGGTGTTGACATCTTGGACCATTTGTATTTTCTTGGTTGGATCGACCCCCCTTTTTGGCATTTACTCATCAAATCATTGCAAATGTGGCTTGACCACTTTATTCTTTTGTTGTGTTAGATTAATTAATTTTAGGAGGGACTTGGATTTATTTTTGTTAGGCTGAATGAATTAAATCAAATAATGATATTTACTGTAAATGAAGTAGATCTCACTCTATAAATACATGAAAACTTCCTCATTCTTACTTGTGATTGGATTGTGTGAGCATTCCTCACCTTGGAGATTAATGGAACTATCATTCTGGGAGAAATTTTGTTTTTAAAGACTTATCTATGTGGTGAATGATTTTGACTTAAAAGTTGTTCTTTCTTGATTATTTCTTCTACATCATTAAAGGAATTCTTGTGATTGTTCAAAACTATAGTAAGGCTACAAATATCGATCCATTTGAAGGGAAAATGTCTCTTGGATGGATGACATCTAGAGGCTCTTCTCACATGCTCTCCTTTGTTGTTTTGGGGCAAGTTTAATCCTCCTATCTAGGCCATACTCTAAAGTTCCTTAGTAATATTTTTTCACTCTATTTCATGCCATAGTTGATTTTATGGTTGGAGGATTTCCCCTAAGAGGGATCATTTCTGCTGGGGCCTTGAATTCATTATTTTGCTTGATTAGTGGAGGGTTTAATTTAGCTATCGGGTTGTAAACTCTTCCCCTAATCTACAAGCACCCGACAATCGAATTAAGAGGGTTTTCCTTTTAATCTCATATTGCCATTTTATTCCTCTTGACTCCATAACCCTAACAAGATCTTCATATCCCTCCATCACCTTTTCCTTTTTTTGCAAAAAACTAAAAAAATATCCAAAAAAATATGTTTCACTGAAGCTACCATTGACATCACCTTATGTCTAATTGACTATGCTTTAGTGATCCTATCAGGGAAGTGCCTCTTGAGTTGGAGGAGAGATGGCCTAAAGAGAGAATGAATAGGTTGCTGAGGTGACACTGGGTGACCTTCCTAAAGGTTCTTATCAGATTGTGCATCGTGGATTGGAGATTTTATCACGTACATACATTTGGGTGGTAATATTCCCATTAAGGAAAGTTGTCTTCACATTTGTTTGATGTATTCTCCATCCCATAAATGGAACTAAGGACATAATTACTCTAATGGAAGTGTACTTAGTGTTTGGGGCAAATGTCTCCTCATAGTCTGGTCACTCTTTCTAGGAGAACCCTCTTGTAGCAAACCTTTCCTTGAACTTTTAAACACCACCATCTGTTGCATGCTTGATCTTGTAGAGCCACTTCAAACACACCAATGTTTTCCCCTCAAGACTTGTCATTATGTCCCACATGTCATTCTTCATGATGGATGTGTACTCGTAACCATGGAATCCTGTCATACTTATTGGTCTACTATCTCTTGAAATCTATAAGGCTTAGAATCTATGATGTTTCTCATCAGTGCCATGTAGTTTGGAAACTTTTTCAGAGTTCTACTCTCTTTAAATTTTTTGCTAGGATCCTCAACATATCTTTGAACATTCCTCAATGTCTGAGTGAACCATTTAGGTCTCATGACAAAGGGATAATGTTTCCCCCTCTTCACCTAAAGATAACTTTATTGCTCTAGAAGTCATTAAGACCTTGGCTCAACCTTCGGAGATTCCAAATCTTCATCCTTTATCACTAGAATAGGATCAAGGGACTTAATACATAAACATTCTTCCTCAAACTTTACATCCTTTCTTACTATTGTCTTCCTCTTTTGTGGAATATAGACCTTATAGCCCTTCAAAGTCTCATTATAACCTTGAAATGAACCCTGCTTACGCGAGGGCCCCAACTTGGTCCTCTTCTCTATTCATACATGGATATAAATTGGACAACCAAAGATGTGGGAATGACTCACCTTTGGCTTCACTTTAGTGAATGCCTCCTCTCATGTCCTATCCTCAAAGGTCTTTATAAGGACACTAGTTCTCAATGTAGACTTTGTTGCATGCTTTGTGTAAAGAACCATCAACAAGTCCTGGTCATGAATCATTTCCTTAATAACCCCATATGATGGATAGATTCTTCTACTCTACAACCTTCTCAAATGGTCAGCTCCCTCTTGATTTTTGTGTCCTTGCATAAACCCTCAAACTCCTTGGAGGTATACTCATTGCCAATGTTTGATCTTAAGACTTTGATCTTATTCCTAGTTTGTTTTTCAACTAGAGCTTTGAACTCTTGAAACCTTCTAAGGACCTCATTCTTGTTCTTTAGGAAGTAGATCCAAGTTATGCAAAAGAATTTGCTAATGAAGTGTAGTACATGATTGCTAAAATTGATGCTATGGACATCAATTCATAAACTATCGAATGCACTAGGTCGAGAGTCTCCTTAGACCTATGCTCATTGCTTGGCAAATTAGCCTTAACATTATTTTATTGCGTGCATCCTCTACATACTCTATGATACTCAATGTTGAGTGCCTGTAGAAGACATATGACCATCTCCCTCAAACTAGGCAACACCTTGTGATATAAATGCCCCCTTCTCTTTGTGCCACAACTCGCATAAGTGATCATTGTTATGAACTAGGGATTGAATAGATTCACCTTGCAACCTATAATGATTACCTTCTATATCCCATATTGCCTGAGCTATATCTTGGCTGGATTCCTTTGATATGATGAGGAGTTGTTGGTTCTTGAACTTAATTGCATGACGCTTATCCTTCATAACCAAAATCAAAAGCAAATTGTTTTCGAGACTTGGAACAAACAAAACATCATGAAAATACTCATGCTGGAAGGGAACAATGTAGGGTACTTCGCATCATCATCAAGCTCAATTTTTACTCAAATTCCCATTGTCCACATGCCATGCATTTTTAGGAACCGTGTTGGTAGAAAGGAAAGATGCCATTGAGAAATCCCCAATTAATATGCCGCATTGTCCACATTCCATGCATTTTTAAGGACCATGTTGGTAGAAAGGAACGATACCATTGAGAAATCCTTCTCAAACTTGGCAGAAACTTGTTCATACAAGTTTTTGTAAAAGTTGCTACCTGTTTTTGCTATTGCTTCCCTTTACTCTCCTTCTTATCTGGACACTGTGATGTATAATGGTTATGCCTATGATAAATGAAGCACTTGATTTGACTCATGTCCTTTCCTAGCTTTGAGGTTTAAACTTACTCTTTCTTTTATCCTTGTTGGGTCCTTTACCGTTGCCCTTAATTGCTTGACCAAATGTGGTTGGGATCTCGTCATCACCCTTATCGTTGGTTTTTGACTCCATCAGGGTCTCCTCTTAAATACAATCATCCACAACCTTTCAAAGTTAGGAAAGTTGTCATGCGTAGAAGTATCTTAGATAAATGGTTCTTGTGAATTTGGTAATCCATTCAATTCCATGTACACCAACTCTGCTTTTGCAATATCATCCCCAACTATTGCAAGTTGATCACGAATCTACATGAACTTGATAAGATGACTGGTGAATATGGTATAGTAATCTCTAGGGGTATGAGTTCATTTTGCAATACCTATTTATGTTCTCACTATGGTAGAGGCCAACTAAGGCATCAGACATCTCCTTTATTGTTTTCTTTTTGAATATACAAGGAATCAAGTGATCCTTTATGGTATTCATAATCTTCCTCTTTGCCTTTGCTTACTTATTTATGTTATCACTATGGTAGACGCTAACTAGGGCATCAAACATCTTCTTAATTGTTTTCTTTTTGAATATATGAGGAATCAAATTATCCTTTATGGTATTCATAATCTTCCTCTTCTCTTTTGATTACTTATGAGCTAACTACTACCACAAGTTTGTAGGCAAAAGCATAACATCCTTGACAATATCACACTATTCATTCTCTTCCAATAAATTGTAACACTCACTTTGTGTGACAAGAAATTTGAGGTGCCATCCAATAGATCCTCAAATTTGATGCTAGCTTAGACCAATTTTGAGATCTAATGCACAAATTCCCAGATCAAAAAATTAATCCAAAAAAAAAATTTGAAACCCTCTAACTACTAGTTCGTTTTGGCAATTAATTGATCGCTATAAACCATTGAGAATATCAATAAGAGAAAAGATTTGATGCCATGTAAATTTTTTGATCCTAGTTGATTGTTGTTTTAATGCTCTTTCATTAGATAAGTCAAAAAAATGTATTTAACAAAAAAATAATTTTTTGAACATTCAATCAATGTCAAACTAGTTGAAAAATGAATAATGGATGAAATAAAAAACTTATAGAGGGATTTCTCCATTGAATCATCTTTCCATTCCTTTGGAAAAGTTGACAAGGTGACCTTTACAACCTACATTGTACTAGCAATTGTATGGTCATTAAATCTCTTGGATATGAAGTGTATGCCTCATGTAAGAAAATAAAAAGCTACAATAATACAATACATTAGTATGAATTTCTCCTTTGTGCCAATTTTTACTCTTCCTCTTCTCTCAACACTGAAGCACACTTAAGTAATCGCTAAAGACAAAGTATGACATATATGGAAAATATTTCTATAATAATGTAGAGTCTGTTGTATTGGCTAGTAACTTCAACAATCTATTCCTTTCTCCTTGAATGCACTTTGTCGTATGTTCTCTCTTTCTCTCTTGTCTTATGCGTTTGACCCCTCTTATCTTGTCCTATTTATGATTTTGAGAGAAGATAGCTAATGTCTTGAATCTTAGCAGCTAATCTCCTCAATTTTAGTTGCCACCTATCTCAATCTGGAGACGTATAGTTGAGATTAAATCCTAATCCAATTCATAAATGTTCTTGAGCTTCTATAACATTTCATTTAGATTTCTAAGACTAGTTGGCTTCAAAGCATAAAAGCTTTCACCTTTTCTTTTATTCATGAAGTGCATTACAAAATGGAGTAATTTTCCACTTTTCCTAAGTGGGCACTAAAGACATTTCTTGAACTAATTCCTACATATTGTGGCATCGAACCTATGCAAAAATTTCTTCCTCAAACTACATTTCTCAGTAGAGTCCTCATGCCATTATTGGAAGGATGTAAGTTTTCCTTCATATTTTAGCTAAATAAGGAAGACATCTAACATTGTTGCAAAATTATGTCGTGATTGGTTTGTAAATCAATTATGTGCATCACACAAGCCAATGAAATGTTTGATATTTGATATATAGAGGCAAATAACTGACTTCAAGATAGTCCAACAAATGATGAATATAATATGGATTATGGAAGCATATAATTGAACACATATGCATCAAAACCTACAAAACTTCAATAAGGTTTTATGAGATTTTGGTTTTGACTCTTAAGCAATTTGTATTTACAAATTATAGGATTTGCATTTTCCAATTCCCATTTTAAGAATGACATATTTAGGCATAAATAAAGGTAAAATGATGAAGAGGTACATCAAGAGAGAATAGTATGTCATTTGGGATAAGTACTTGATTGGAACTTCAATTATGACTTGACATAATTGCTTAGTCTAGCCCATTTGAATTGAGATCAATATTCCAACTTGCATTTAGATGGGATGCTCCAAGATAAAATTGTGGAAAACTATGAGTCATGCTGCAAATATGTTTGGATGATCTTTTTAAGCTGCAAGGAAAGTGTACATGAAATAGAATTTTGTTGCTTGTGCAAGTCTAATCTTCAAATTCTACTCTTGAACAATATTTTTCTAACTTCAACTAGAAAGAATCTAGTCAAAATTTTGAGTATTAAACCTATATGCTAAAGAAAATCTAGTCTCAAGGGAAATTGCTATAAGATATTTATATATTAAAGACAAGAAAAAATAAGAATCCCAAGAAAATAAATCAATTTGCACATTCATTTGTATACATTTATCTCATTTTGTGTGTTGTTATTGTTGCATTGTCTAGAATTTGTTTCTTTTTGTTACGTTTCACTACCATATTTTCTATGGCCTTGACTAGCATTTTTGGCTCATAGTAAGTGTAATGAATTCTAGTAACTTTTGCTACCTATATTGAAGGGGAGGATGAAATTACTTGAAGTGAATGCTTATAGGTTTGCTTATAGTTGTACCCATCCTTAGAAGATCCCAAGATTTCTATAAATTTGGGTGATCAATTATGTAATCTTTAAAACATGGTGGTTGACATGGTGGCCCCATTCCTTGAGAAGCTATGAGTGATGATAGATGGTTTACTTATCACACCTACAATTTCATAATCATGGTTGAAGTGCATGTATATACAAAATGGGATTTGGAAGTAATGACTATTAGTGTTTGTTGGGTAGGTTTTGTTTTCTATTTTGGCTTGGTGAAACAGGTTAAGGTGAACCTTTTGCTCAAAATGTTTCAAAAGAATGTTGAGGAAGAAGTAATCAAAGGGATGTTGCATTAAGAATTGGGATGAAAATCCAATGCTACTTATTAATTCTGCAAGAGTTGATAAAGTGGGATATTTAGTGCTTATGTTCAATGTTTTTTCAATTATGAAGACAATTTGAGAAGGACGCTCTTTAATCTAAGGGTTGAAAAGTTGATTGTTAAATAAATAATCTAGTATCTTTTCTTCCTTGCTAATTTTCCTCTAGGGGTTGAGAAGTTGATTGTTAAATAAATAATATAGTGTCTTTTCTCCTTGCTAATTTCCTCTTAGGAAGATAAATAATCATTGCTATAAGGTGGTTTATGGTCTCTAAGTATAATTATCATTTTCTTGGAAGCCAAATTGAATTTCTTAGCAAAGAGGGCTTCCTTAATTCTAGTGTAGGAAATATTGGCATTCTAAAATTTTGCATGATACGAATGGTTTGTAGGATTTGTCAAAATTTTGGGTTCATTGTTGCCAAACATAACAACATTATGATCACTGTGAAGAAATATGTGGAAACTATGCTTGAATATATTATATATGATATATTTGCACCAATTGCAAAGTCATTATCTAGTTCCCTGGTGTTACCTTGCTTTGCTTTATTTTGTCATTGGGAAGGATACCTCCGTGCACACCAACATTAAGAAATATGTAGGAAGATATTATAGCAAGAAATATATTTTAATTGAGTTATTTTTCCAAGCATCCAACACTTCTAGTTGACAAAGATGCTAAGCCCTATCTATTGTTTTACACTCCATAATTTATGAATTTGATACTTCCAAAGGGCATCCCTTGTAGAAAGGTATTTTTTAAGGATTTTGTATTAGTCTCCAATATGATTTTCAAAACATAGCATTATCTTGTACATTGGTTGGAATACATTTTTAATTATTTCACTTGTATCATAATTTATGTAGTGCTACCATTTTGTCCACCGGAGGAGAAAATTATATTCCTTGTTTACAAGTCAAGGATCTTAAAGCATACTACACCATGCAATAATATATGACAATGTTGATTGGAAAATGTGATGGTGAAGCAGTAATGATATTGAAATGACTATGTAGTCCTCACTCAAGAGACATAGCATGTCCATAAATACCTTGGGAGGGCATTAGAAGCGAACCCTTTCCCAACCAACATAGGAAGGAGCTACTCAACTTACTGCATGCAACTCAATAGTTCTTAATGTTGAAGAATCTAGGGCAAATTAGTTGTAGTGTGATTCTTCGTTACTTGATAATAATTTGTGGAGTCCTTTTACTTTTCTTGTTAGCTTAATATTTCTTCTTCTTCTTGTTAATGCATGTGTGTGTGCTTCATCAAACTGCTACCAAAACATAAGAACAAGACCACAAGATATTGGCTCTCTGCCAGGGCTAAAACCTCTCTTCTCTTGAGAGGAAAACCCTTTCGTGAATTTCTCTTATTGGAGCTTCTATTGATCAATGTCAAACCATAGAACCTTGACAAGAATTTCCTCCAAGCACAAGTCAAGTCCTTCATTCTTTTTGCACCTTGTTCCCCGACACTTCTTCCGGAACTTTGTTCCTCGACACTTATTTCGGCACTTCGTTCCCCCTCACTTCTTCGATCTTTGCCTACAAATAGTTCTTGCTCATGTGAGCCTCTTAGATGAGGTGTTCATCTTCTATCCCCTTCTCAAGTAGACTTCTTCTTTGACCAACTAAGATCCTTCTTGAGATATGAGTGTATGACTGTGTTGTTGTTCTAATGCCCTAGTTTCTTGCACGTGTGGAAGGATTACTATGTGTTATATGCCCTTCTCTCCTTCGCTTGAGTGTATTTCTTCTATGCTGGAGTAGGAGGCCTTGTAGGCCTAATTTTAGCCCCAAACAAAGATAGATGTGAGTATATGGATTGTTGCTGTCCTAGTCGCAGGGACAACCCTCTGTTTTCCTTGCACGTGTGACTGCAACTGCCCTAGAACAAACCTCTTGACTTCGATGGTATACCCTTCTTCTTCGCTGCCTTTGCAGACCCTCTTTCTTCATTTTTTCTTGCCTTTTACCTTCACAGATTTCAAAGCTCATTGAGTGCATTGTATTGGAGTGGAAAACCTCTATAAATAGAGGATTGTCCCTCCATTTAGGCTGACTAGTCAACTTTTTGCAAGCTGACTTGAAGAGTAGACTTCAGATGGTTTCTTTAGTGGTATTGCATGTTTGAAGGATCTTCTTGATGGTGCCTTAGCATAGGAGGAGACTTGAATTTGCTTGGAGGTATTCTCTTGAATTTAATACATATTTATACAAGTTTTAACATGCCCTTAAGGTCTTCAACCTTTTATTTTGACTATTTGACTTACCTATAGCACTTTAACTAGTGTTAGACCTATTTCAATGAGCAAGAAACTCATTGACATATATTATAAAAATAATATTTCTTTTTCTTGAATAAATACAGATATCAAAAGTACATTTATGAAGACCTAACCTAGTTACATTTTTTTCAACACTCCCTCTTAACTATGGAGGTATTCATACAACATTACAAGGTGTTTGGCTATTATCAATCTTGAAGAATTCACATAAGAGAAACCAGATTTTCAATCCATTTGTTATAGCATCAAATCCATCATCATTATCATAGTGGAAGGCCTTGACTAACAACTCCATCTCTTAAAAGACCATGAGCTACAATGCTGGAAAGACCATTGATTTATAGACACCTTCATCATTGTCTCTCAAGGTACATACCCACCTGGGTGTTCACTGAGTATGACCTTCTGGGACTATTCTTGTCTTGGGTTCCCAGTCCCCAAAGAATATCGGTCGTCTTGCCTACTCTTGTCTTGGATGCCCTACACATCCCCAAAGAGTATCGGATGCCAAATGATTACCCAATCATCCCATTCTTTATTCCCAAGTGAAGACAAGAATGTTGTGTGTATTTTGCATCTACATTTCCATTCATGGCCTTCATCTAGACTTACGACGGTTAGTCCTAGTCTAGTGCATGGTCCATGAAATAGAAAAACACAATTGTCACTCCTTTGTAATCATAGGTGATCCAAAACTTCCTCTTGGTTAGGGACTTGTCAGAGCTCCATCTTAACTGGTGACTCTTTTTTTTTCATCAGCAACTTCTTCTTCATGGGTCCTTCAGCTGCTTGATCTCTTTCCTTTCTTTGATGTCATGAAGTCTTTGTTCAAACTTCTTCTAGGTAGGGCACCAACCATTGATCACTTTCCTTCCTGGTTTGTCATGTCATTGCTTCCTTCGTGGAAAGTGGCTTTCTTGTCATACATTAGGTTTTTGTGTCATTTGGCTACTTCTTTGTCATGTTGTCCATACTTTAGAATACTCTTCTCATGGATGCTTTGTTGTACTTGTTTGTTTACATGTTTTTACCTAGTATCCCATCATGACTTCCTCTTGATATTGCTTCAACATTTCTCTTTCTTTTTCTGGATGGCTTCTTCATCACGACATCTTTGTAGAGTAGAATCAATTATCTGCATATTTCATATCTCCAAGGCTTTCATAGGTGTCAAGGATCATTCCTTCCTTTGTTAGAGTTTGTCCTGCCTTCTTTCGGGAGATCTTTTCAAAGTATCTTTCAAATAGTGATTCTTGGTGATCATGGTGTTCTTTCACATGCTTGATCTCTTTCTTTATTTTCTTCTTCTTAGATAGATAGGTCAACCATCTCATGCTTCTTGTGAGAGCATTTCCTCCTTGCTTGTTTCCTGGACTAGTCAGCATTTCTTCTTGCTTCGTAGTCAACAATATTATACTCCTTATGTGAGCATATTCTTTTGTTGACCTTCATTGCATTGTGGTACATGCCTTCGAGCATGTTCTTGGTGAAAGATATTCTTTCATACTTGATCATGTTATAGAACTATTCCCATGACTCAATAATATACAAATGATAACATGACTAAACTTTGATGCATACATACCTCATCTTGATTCTCCTTTGATCATCTTAGCTTCATTTGGTTGTCCTTGGTGTGGCCCTTCTTTCTCCATCTTAGCTTGCCTCCATAACATCCTTTTTTTGAATCCCATGAATGGGATTCCCAATGAGACATATACTTTGGTTCGTGAACCTTCTTTTGAAGATTCCATCATAGGGTCTTAAAGACCCTTATCTTGCAAAGGTTTCCTTTTTCTTTTGATGATGGAGGTCTTCTAAGATTCTTAATCATGGTCAATTTTTCTTTCATTGTGGATGAGGTCCTATACTAGGTTTTTTATTCTACATGAATATCTTGAGCTATATTTGCCATGCTCCTATATTCTAGAAGATATTTCTACTCATACATTTTTATTCTTATTATAAATGCTACATCTTCATGAGTTTCTAGAACTCTATGTACTTCATGCTTCTAGATTCTAGAATATGTTTTTAGTAAAGCGATTTTGTTTTATTCTTACATGCTCCTATCCTACTCAAAACCTTGAAAGAAGACTTGAAGTAAAGAGTTTTACCTAGTCATAGTAGAGATCCAGAGGATCTTCCTTCTTTTTCTTCTTTTCTTCTTCTTTCACCTCTTGAGTCATGTGAGCTTCTTCCCTCTTTCTTTTGTTGTTGTTGTCCTGCTTAAGCTTAGGATAATTCATTTTGTAGTGTCCATATTCTTGGCATCCAAAACATTGGATTTTTGACATGTCTTTGTTGTTTGTTCTTCGTGGACCAAATTTTCCCTTTCTCTTGTCCATGGTAGCAAATGCTTGCTCCTTTGATCCCACATCTTCTTTTGCTTTAAGTCTAGTTTCCTATGTCCTGCATAGAGACCACATTTCACTAAGAGTGGTTGCTTCCTTCTTGGCGTATATGCATGATGTGAAGTTGCCCCAATCCTTAGGTAGAGCATTGAGTACCACAGTTTTCATTTCTCTGTTAGACATGACTTCCCCAAGCTCTTGAATTTGATCTCTCATTTCAGATATTTTCATGAAGTAGGGAGTTATTCCTTCCTTTGTTATCTTCATATTGTACAATTCATTCCTCAGAGATATTACTTCTCCGGTTGTGGATCCCGAGAATAGCTCTACTAACTTATCATAAATTTCTTTTGATGTTTCAAACTTGGATATATAAGGAATGAGAGAGTCTTTGATTGATTCCATCAGAATCCTTTGAGCTCTTGTCTCATCCTTATTGTACTTAGCTAAGGCTTGAGTTTGTTCCTTAGCAGGGATAGTGATATTCCCTTTGACATGTTCTAGGAGTTCATTCTCCTTGAGAAGTAGATCAATCCTCTTCTTCCATGCAAGAAAGTTATTGGTACCTACCAATTTATTTCTTTCCTTGCAAAAAGACATTGATGTATATTCAGAAGGAGACATGTACTTGATAGATTTTGAGATGTAATGGATTTTCTTCCTCCTTGAAGACTTGATGGTTTGCCTTTCTTGGATCTTGATGTTCTTCAAGTTGCCTTCGCCAAGTGGACTTTCTTGATGATGAGATTTTCTTGAAAACTTGTAGCTTGATGTAGGTCCTACTTCAATCTGCTCTTCTTTGTAGTTGCCTTTATGTAAGGCTCTTCTTCTAGCTTTGTAGACCTCCTTGATGAATGATGGATTGCAGACCCTTCTTGTCCTTGAATTTATTGGGAATTATAGGCTTGATTATTCAAATTTGTAGATGCTTCTCCTTGATGAGTGTTCTTGAGTTGCCCTTTCCTTGATGTGTCACCTTAGCTCTGATACCATGTTGAAGAATCTAGGGAAAATTAGTTGTAGTGTGATTCTTCGTTACTTGATAACAATTTGTGGAGTCTTTTTACTTTTCTTGTTAGCTTAATCTTTCTTCTTCTTCTTGTTAATGCATGTTTGTGTGATTCACCAAACTGCTACCAAAACATAAGAATAAAAACACGAGATATTGGCTCTCTGCCAGGGCCAAAACATCCCTTCTCTTGAGAGGAAAACCCTTTGTGAATTTCTCTTATTGAAGCTTATATTGATTAATGCCAAACCCTAGACCCTTGACAAGAATTTCCTCCAAGCACAAGTCAAGTCCTTCCTTCTTTCTGCACCTTGTTCCCTGGCACTTCTTCTAGCACTTTGTTCCCTGACACTTTTTTTCCGATACTTCGTTTTCCTTCTTTGATCTTTGTCTAGGAATAGTTCTTGCTCATGTGAGCCTCTTAGATGAAGTGTTCCTCTTCTATCCCCTTCTCAAGTAGACTTATTCTTTGACCAACCGAGATCCTTCTTTAGAAATTAGTGTATGACTGTGTTGCTATTTTTCTGCCCTAGTTTCTTGCACATGTGGAAGGATTACTAGGTGTTATATGCCCTTCTCTCCTTCGCTTGAGTGCCTTTCTTCTACACTGAAGTAGGAGGCCTTGTAGGCCTAATTTTAGCTCCAAACAAAGATAGATGAGAGTATATGGATTGTTGATGTTCTAGCTAT
The DNA here is from genome assembly GCA_000404065.3 of Pinus taeda. NCBI lineage: Eukaryota > Viridiplantae > Streptophyta > Pinopsida > Pinales > Pinaceae > Pinus > Pinus taeda. The sequence goes on along the minus strand of APFE031662287.1, from coordinate 108,092 downwards.
AGGGAAAATGCCCTGTTTTCCAGCACGTGTGGCTGTAGCAACCCTAGAACAAACCTCTTGACTTCAGTGGTATACCCTTCTTCTTCGTTGCCCTTGGAGACCTTCTTCCCTCGTTCTTTCTTGCCATTTCCCTTCGCAGATGTCAGAGCTCATTGAGTGTGTTGTATTGGAGTCGACAACCTCTATAAATAGAGGAATGTCCCTCCATTTAGGCTAAATAGAAGGCCGACTAGTCAACTATTTGCAGGCTGCCTTGAAGAGTAGACTTCAGAGGGTTTGTTTGGTGGTATTGCTTGAAGGAGATTCTTGATGGTGCCTTACCATAGGAGGAGACTTGACTTTGCTTGGAGTTATCTCTTGACTTTAATACATATTTGTACAAGGTGTAACATGCCCTTAAGGTCTTCAAACTTTGATTTTGACTATTTGACTTACCTATAGCACTTTAACTAGTGTTAGACCTATTTCAATGAGCAAGAAATTCATTGACATATATTATAAAAATAATATTTGTTTTTCTTGAATAAATACAAATATCAAAAGCACATTTATGAAGACCAAACCTAGTTACATTTTCTTCAACACTTAATGAGAAGATCCATTAGTTCCTACTTCTCCATGGAATGCGTTGTTGGATCCCAAGAGATATTGAAAAGATAGTGGCAACATTATCCATGTCTCTCCCATGTGTTTAGACCCAATATTTAATACAATTGTTGGTGGCTACAATGGTTTTCCAAAGAATAAAAGTATTGTGCTACATCCTTTTGTGGCTTTATGTTATTCTTAAAATTGAATGTTGTTATCTCAATGCTCTAGATTCACAATTATAAATGATATAAAATATGTATTTGATTTTGAAGGTTCCTTGCTCATTCTCAGATCAAAAGTTTAAAAGAGAAGGACCACATGTAGAAGATGTTATATCTTTTTAGAAAGACCATGAATTATATAGATATTATCCCACAAGAGGAGGATGGAGACAAGCAAGAAGGGAATAAGAAGGATGGGGCCAAAGAATAAGGCAGGAAGTAAGGAAGGAGATGATTATGAAGCAAACTCGATTAAAAAATACAAAGAAAAAAATAAATGTGAGTGTTGAGGACTACATCCTAAATCCCAAATCCTAATCAATAAATTGTGTCATGTTGGATAAAATTTATCACACATAGATAAGGTATAATATCTTTGTTATTCATGCCAAAAGAGTTTGATAAGCATGTGTGGTTAGTAATGAAGGTCTAGACCCAACCACATTGTTTTGAAGGGAAGAGTTAGCCTTTCTTTTCTCTTAAAAGGGAATTCAAGAGCCAAAAATGATAATGTTGATGGAATTGGTTAGGAGATACTACAATAGTAACCAAAATTAAGGGTGTTTACATTGTTATGGGGATGGCTCCTCATGATCTTGGATGATTTTACAAGAAGGATAGGGAAAAGAAATAAGGGGAGAGAACAATGAGGATGGTCATGTAAGGGATGAGAAAGAAGGTGATGGGGTGAAGAAGGGTAGTGGGAAAAAAAGGGGAGGAGGAGACGTTAATAAGAAAGGTGGTGATAAATCCAAAGGTATGGTTAAGACAAGAAGGGTGAACTGATCTCTAGATAAACTAAGGTGCATAGTTTTATAATAGAGATGGGTCTTTTACGCTCTCTTGGTGTTGTTATTTTGGGGCATTCAAGAAGTGATAGTAGTGGTTACAATAATCACATTCAACAACAAGAATAACATAATGGGAATGAATTAGGTGTGGATATGATCCAGGTGGATATTGGTGGCCACCTGCCAAGTCCATCTGGACCCCCATCATTGTCTCTTTCGGCATTTTCAGTTTCCTTAATTGTAGCACAACTTACTATTTTTAGCAGTTTTTCGGGTCCTAAACTTCCGGAGCTGTTTTGAGGCCCTAAACGACGTTTTTTGGGAAATTTTGGGGCAACATGGGTCCATGGACCGATTTTGCCCTTCCCAAAGTGGAAGTTCTCGGATAGATCTTTCTAACGAGCTATCATACGCGTCAAACAGAGATCGTATGCCAAAGTTACGACCTCGGGAAATTGATGTACCAATTTACCCAAACGGGGCCCACAACTTGGCGTTTCATCTTCTAAGGGTCGGTTTTGGAATGTGAAGGGTTTTCCATTGTTTCTCAATAATAAATAGGCCTTCGAGCCTCATTTTAAGACAAGTTCGGAACAGTTCAGAGACATGTAGCCACACATCTCTTCTTAGAGATAAGCTACCATCGTCCTAACTGGTTTATTTCCAATTTTGGTTGTAAGCATATTTCGGTATTTTCCATTAATGAAATGAAGTGTTATTTCTGCTGCATCTCTTTATTTACGGTTATCACATCTCTGTATTTATGGTTATCTCTGTAATTTATTGCGTTCCTGTTTGAATCCGGATCAGTGGTATCAGAGCGGTCTGCTTTTTCTCGGTTTTTCTTTGCATGTCCCCAACGAGGTCAGGATATAAGGAGTTAATGCTTGAACTGGTCGAACCTTTGCAAGACCAGTCTCGAAAATCTCGACGGCCTCCCATGGCGGATGAGAAGAAAGACGAGGGTGCAGGAGATCCTATCAAAATCTTGCTCGAAGAAGCGCTCGAGCGGCAAAGGAACACGATGATGGATAGCTTCGTCCAGATCCTTCAGCGGCTACCTAGAGGTGACGCATCGGCTTCCAGCAGCGACTCTGGAAACGCCACGCAATTTAAGGTACAAGTTAATTCTGAAATCCCCATCTTCGAGGGTAAAATAGATGCAGATGCCGTAGATAAATGGTTAAATCTGCTAGATGGGTATTTCTCTGTTCATGAATTTTCAAGTCGGGAAAAGATTGTTTTTCGCTCTTCTCAAAGCAGCCCCCCACGTCAAGGACTGGTGGGAAACCTACTGCGAGCAGAAGGATGAAAGTATAGGCTCACTATTTTCAGCCGCACCCACTTGGAATGACTTTCGGAATGCCATCAAGGAGTAGTACTACCCTGTCAAAAGCTATGAGGACAAATACATCAGACGGACCACGTTGCGGCAAGGGCGAGACCAAGATGTGCCTGAGTTCACAAACATCTTTCACACCCTTCGCACACAGTTGGGTATCAAAAGGTTCTGAGCTGCATCTGGTACTCAAATACCGCGGTTGCGTACATAGATACATCCAGGAAGAGATGGAGTTCTTGGACATCTCCTCGCTCGGCACAGCATACCGATATGCTGTCAAAATCGAGCAGAAGTTCAAACAGAAGAAGCGAGACTTTGGATCTACAAATTCGAAGCCCAAAGGACAAAGCCAAGGCGGGGTGACCCAAGACAACCCGTCGAAACCGCAAAAAAAGAACAACACCACAAAGACGAAGAAGGACATAGAAAAGTGGTGTGATTTCCACAAGAGTCCCACTCATAACACAAGTGAGTGTCGGACCAAGCAGTCATTGGTGGCCGAGTTGAAGGCTTCCGAATCAGATACATGTTCCGAACTTGAGCCAGAACTCGACAAGGGGAATGGCAAAGGGAAACAGATCATTGATGCGGATCCCAGCGCCACTGTTGCCCCTGCCAAGATCCATAAGAATGAGCATGAAGAGCCAGAGGAGGGGGAACGTCTTTTCCACTCGCAGATGTGGGTGAAGGGTTCGCCGCTGCAATTCATTGTTGATAGTGGGAGCCAAAAGAACCTGATTTCAGCAGAGGTCGTGAAGCGGTTGGGCCTACCGACTACA
>APFE031662287.1:84368-98515 GCA_000404065.3 Pinus taeda | reverse complement strand
ATCAAGCAACAATTCATCGACATTAAAAGGAGAAATGAGCCACTCAAGCTCCAGATCTACAACCAGTTGCTTAAGATGGCCCCTACCATTCAGCAGAGGCTTATGTCATCCTACGACATAACAGAAGGGAAAATGACCATGAGTCATTTCATGCCAACCATACTGCAGCCACAGTCAGCTGCAGACTATATAAGAACCAACCTTGAGGTTCTTGCCAAGGACATCCACCCTATGGACCAAATGGAACTTCACACGCAAACGGGTGAGATGGTATATTCAACACTGGCAGATAAAACCTTATTGGAAAATAGGTTAGAAAATAGCCTGAACAATAGAGCTGCCCAACTTTAGTTGGAGAAGGCATCCTCTCAGGCCAAAGACAACAGGATCAGGTCTTTGGAGGATCTAATCATAGAGCTTGGGCATGACCCAAAGGATCCAAAATCTATACGAACGCTGCTGAAAATAAGAGATGCAGACCTTGCAGCTCTAAGAAAGATGATTAAAATCCTAGCAACCCTTCACCCTCAAACATAAGAGGTTGCCCAGCAAAGACAGGACCAGGATGTAGCAACATTGCTAGTAGGACTGCACAAGCCGCTAGCGCAAACACAAGGGAAGCTGGAAGAGACAGAGGTTGCACTACAGGCAGCCCTACAGCAGAAAGAAGGAGGTGAAACTTCTCAGCCTCCTCCAGAGATCATAAACCTTGATGAGCCCCCACAGACTACTGCTCCTCCCACAGGGCAGGCAGCTCCATCAACATTAGCACAAGCACCAACCTCAGAGCAGGCTCCGAGCCTTGATATGCATAAGTTGATGAGTGAAATCAAAATCCTAGAAGCCCAGATGACAGAGCTAAATGAAGCCAAGGAGAATTTAGCTAAGCTAAATGAAAAATATGACAAATCCAAGCAGAATGTAATTGAAAAAGGGAGAGAAATAAAAGCTTTCAAAGAGAATATAAAGGAACTGGAGAAAGAGCTCACCCTTGACAAAGTGGTGGCTAAGGTCAAGACAGTTTTGTGGGCCAACATTGGCCAATCAATAACATATCAGTGGCAGTATATTGAGACTATCCATGAGCGAATGGAGCTCATAGGCAAAGCACAGAAGGAAGTCCATAGAGCAAGGGCATCTCTAGGCAGTATGCCTGAGATAGCCAACAGAATGATCAACGTTCTTAATAACCACACAGGTCCTCAGCTGGCGGCAATAGGAATCTCCAACAGAACTGAAACCATCCAGCTGATAAAGAGGGTCCTCACATTGAAAATCCTGGTACAAACATTGGATAGAAGAAGCCAAGACATGCAAACAGAAGTCAACAGATTCATGGACAAGTTTGCAGCATTATAGGGTAGAGGTCTTCCTGGCTTGCTGAACAGCGCAGGGAGACTACTATCACATGAGAATTATGCAAAAAGGGTGAACAAATTTGCCACCAATCAGATCACTCAAGGATCAAGTACTTCAGAGGTAACATGGCCAGCATCTGGGCAAAGTCTCTATGATAGAGTAGAGAACTTATTTTTTATTTTGAATGAGATCGGACATTTGTTTGAAGTGCCTCCAAACTTCTACAAATACACAGAGGCGGATGAAACCTTAAATGAAATTTTGAGACATCAATTGCCTACATAGGAGTGGTGGACCAGAATGATACAGTTGTTGCTGTAAACATGAGGCTTTCATCAATGTTTTTTCATCAAAAAACATAAGTCATGATGTTGAGAAAATGTGATGCATACACTATGACTGGAGAAGAGTGGAATGAGCCAACTCAGCAGGAAGATTCGGCCACTAAAAGCAACACTGAAAGCTACAGGTAACAGGGCCGAGAATGCTACAGCATGACAAATCATAAAGACACATCATTCAGCATTAATGCAGAATGCTCAACCGACTCAGTGGCCTCCAAAGGTCAAGAAGATTTCTGACAGAATTAAAGACTATTTATTTTATATTTAAGGCAGTAATAACTTCCTTATCTGCTATTTTGTAAAGTTGGTGAGCGTATTTAATTTATCAAGTGACTCAGCGGTTCAGATATTTTGTAAAAACCGATTGTATATATTCCCCCTCGCATAAGCTTGCAGGGTGGTAGTTGTTGTTTCTTGTTAAAAAGGAGAACTCGGCTGTAATTTCTGGAAGAATAATATAAACAAAGCTTGGAGTTTACAGAAATTGGGTCTTACTGATGCATGCTGTCTTGGAACCATTGAATGCTACAGGATTCTAGTGCTATGGCTTTATATAATAAGTGTTCTCTATCTCTGTTAATGTTTTATTATTTGTTTAACTCACATCTCTCATATGTTGTTCTAAATCTAGGAAGAAAGAAAAAGAATAGCTCAGGATTTGTCCATGGAGACACCCTGATCTCAATCTGTCTTTACTATAAATGTTTCCTATGACTTCAGCTGTTTAATTGGAATTCTTAACTACTCCAATAAACCCTGAATATTTCACAGTTACTATTTAGTAATTCATGTATGCTACTATGTAGAAATTGTTGTTCAAATTGTTATCACACTGTCCGTAATTCCATTTCCCACTGTTTTACTCACTAATCAAAATTTATATTAAGAATAGCCATCTAGCCTTGCAGTAAAACTTTCTCCATCACAGGCACCAGGACTGTCTCAGATTTCTGACTCCATATGCCCAATGGACTAGCATCTTTCAAACATTTCATGCCCTTCTCACAACAACAGTTCACAACCAAAGTCTCAAACAAAAAACTGAAACTTATAATTAGGCTAAAATCTTCACAAAACAGAGCTAAAACTTAAAGAGGGAGCCCTCTCTGATTATAGGTAGGCTAGGACCTATACTCCAAAGCTTGGTTAGTGGTTACCCCGGCCGTATTCCCTTGGGAGTCATAGGGAACAACCTGGGTGTTAACACATCGCATATATATTCACTAACAAACTATCAAACAACAAATAAAGAAAATAGAGCAACGAGTTTTTCTCTTTCAAGCAGCGAAAAACTAAAACAACTCTGACGTAAAAGACTCCGCATAACACTAGTGTGCACAGATGTCAAGTGGGGAGTAGAAAGGTGACATAAAATCTATACACAAATGTCAAGCAGGACTATAACTAGATGTTGAGTAGGAAACCATGCCACATGTCAATAGGAGAATGAAAGTGTTGACGAAGAAGTTGATGCATAGGAATGCCTATCTACCTAAATATAGAGGAAAGCATATCGAAGTTGTCATTGGAAAACCCACATGCAACTACAAATGGCAAGTCTCGACTTTACTTTAAGACTAGAATCGGTGGATAAGGCACCTCAGTGAACGGTTTGAGACATTTGTTTCTCCCTGAATTCCACTCGTAGGCAGCGAAATGAAAATAATTCGTACTATGAAATATTCCTCTCTTAAGTTGGTTGAGTGTTATGCAGAAAGAAGCTTGATCCTTCAAGTCGATGACTCGGCGTGACAGAGTCAGATATCGTCCTGACTTTGAAAAGAGTTGCACTTCTTTACATCGTTCTCTTCTAGAAACCATCTATCACTACTCAAGGGTGTTGTTGCAACTGATTTTGTTTTAAACTATGATGTCCAGATGGTCAGCCAATAACTGTTGCCACTCTGATTGACTGCTCTGAAGGCCATACATCCAAAATGCATTTTCTCGCTTGGTATTACCAATTCAGAGATCCCACCATTAGGAATTGGAATGAGGAGACACACTGGTGATGATAGGATGTTTATCGAGAATCTTATGGAAATCGATCATCGTTTCTCTCCTTTGCAATATTTTAATGAGTCCGGCCACGACGAATTTGAAATAGAAACCCTTATAAAATCATCGCCTCGTGAGGTACCCCATAATGATGACCTTGGTTTCATAGTAACAAAATGCAGAACACCAAATGTTTGGGAATATCCGTACACATATCCAGCCTTCATTCCAAGAGGCAGATGTCAATTCTTTAATTCCATCGCCAATATAACTTACAAGGTTCTATCTGTGGCGATAAAAATGAAAGGCCATACTACATGCATCTAGAAATAGTGGTAAAGCAGTCCAAGAAATGGCACAATTTGTTTCCAATGAACGCAGAGGTGACGTTGAACATGCACAAGAGTTGGAGTATATGCCTGTCAAGAGGAATATCTGTATTGGTGCTGAGGTGAATGCGGGTGTCTCATAACTAGAGATTCATATCCTTTTTGAAAGACATGACACAATGGGATGAATCAGTTGCTCTCGAAAATGCGTTTGGTGCTGCCAAATCAAATCATCGACGCACAATATTACCTGCGTTGTTTTTCTCCTCAGTTGAGCTCACTCTCGTCATGGTTTCCTCCTTGAAAACAATAAAATCTCCAAAATCCATGAAAATTGGCTGGAGCTACATCATATTTCAGAAGATACAATTCATTGAGAGTAGAGTGTGTTACCTCATTGAGAGTAGATCATCTTACTGACACTGGTCAATGGTGTTCTCGTAATTTTCAGAGTGAGAAAATTAGCGTTGTAGCTGACACTATATATTACATTCACCATCATGGGCAGTGTAGGAACGACCAATAGTCCTTATGAAGCTAGTCCGTCCTCACTTGATACGATTTCCTTGTCCACTGGCGACTCAACAAGCTCTTCAATATTCGCAGATATATCATTCAAAATCCATGCATCCAAATACCCCTTCCTCATGGTAAAGTGTGGGAACAAGGGAAGCCTATTGCTTTCAATTATACTGCTTATAGACGGACATACTCTGCAAGTGAACGATGATTTTGTCTCTACAAATGACAGGGTGGTTTTCCACTCTCTCCACTTGTATTTGTAAGATATCATTACGACAATATTTTGTTTGAAGTTTGGCACTTGATATAATAGTTGTAATGTCAATGAATGATTATTAGTCCCTCCACATTGTTGATGCTCCTCGCGGAAAGGATTTGACAGACATGTTACCCAAGCTTATCAAATCGGAGCATCGAATCAGTTTAGAAATGGGTGATTAAAACTTTATATGCACCATTACATCCACATTATAATCAAGATATTCCTCAATCACATAAAATTGCAGGCATGTTTTATTTGATTGATTACTTGTTTAATTTTATTTGCCTGAACATCTCGCAAATTAAAAGAAAAAACACTTTTTTATCATTATTTTACTGACATTTTTAATGATCGCATACTTCCGTAGAATTTGGAAACAAATGTTTTTGGAGGGTTCAATATTGAAAACTTGGAATAGGTTGTTCTAACAATATTCATCTAATGTATAAATTTGTCAATATTGAACATCTATTGCTCAAAATGTGTAATGGGTTTACATTTTCAATGTAAATCGTTCTTTTTTGAAGGTTTTAGTCTCAAATTCCTGTTATTTCCTGTGTTATAAGTTGCAACAGTGATGTTAATATCTTTATTGATTCAACCACATTTTATATCATGGTATTACACTCAATGAATCTCTTTGATTCGATATTTCTCTTCTTAATATCTTTTCAGTTATCGATGAATGAAATTCCAGTACCTTTATGATAGAAAAAGATTGTACCCCACAAATTAAAGTAGTACAGGATCCCAAACCTCTAAAAGAACCTTACACTCAAATCTTTTACCACTATCCTTCAATGAGCTTGTAAGTCTCCTTGTTCACGAGGACTCCAGAGAAGAGCATATTGAAAAGCTCCAAACTAAATTGGTGTATAGGACTCCATAATGTCCTCTTCTTTGAGGGATAAAATATATGTTTTAAACCAGTGATTACTTTTCTTCAATGCAATGATTTACTAAAAGCTGCAATGATTTACTATCTATTTTAATGCAGTGATTTACTAAAATCCATATAAATGTAGACTAAAATCTATATAAATGTAGACAATATCCTTTAAATTTGCACAATGGGGGCTTCACTCAATGAACCTTTGACATATCACTTGCGTTCGTGGCATATTAAATAATACCCTTAATTTGACTACATATTGGAAAATGCTTCTAAAATCACATTATTTAACCCCCTAATAATATAAACACAATACACATTCCCAATTAAAAAACCCCTACTTTCACTAGATATCGTAAGTATCCATTTTTTCATTAATATCTTTTATATCCCTTTATATTTTTCCATTAACTTTGGGCTCCATTTTTTATACCTTCCAATATAAAAACCCTCTACGCCCTATATATCTCACAATATATTATGTCACTTTTTCCTCAATAAATATCCCCCAATATAAACCCATGTGGTACGGTATTCTTTCCTTAGTGAAGCCCCCATGATTTGCACATGTACATATAATTTTTTAAGAAGAAATTTTTACATTTTTTTTAACTATATTTTCTAGTAAAGTGTTTAGCTTGTAATCATGATTTACATATTTTTGACCTTTTAACTACATAGGGTAGTTATGTAGTTAGCTTTATGCATTCAAGTTTTTTTAATTATATTTTATAATTATGATATCTAGCTAGATAAATACTTTATTTCTCAAAAGGATTAACATGTCATACATGCTCCTTGAAAACTGTCATATCGAGTTTTAATCAATCGATCTTTATTAGCATCACGAGAAGCATGACATAATATGAGATGAAGGAGATTCGCCTGTGTTAATCAAATTAGTTTAAAAAAATTAGTTACTTTATCGTCCAAATATTATTCATATGGATTCGTATTTAAACTTGTTTGCTAAAGCAAGAAATGAATCTTCTATTTCATGTATGTAAGCAATTTACAATATATACAAACATTCACCACCCTCTGTGGACTAGGGCCAACCAAAACATTGCCCTACAGAAAAAGGCACTCCAAACTCTTTTAGTTTCTTACAAAAAAAAAGGTAAACTGGAATATTAGGGAAAATGAGGCAACCACAAAAGCCCTCAAAAACTCCCCGTTGGCTAGTCTCTTTGATCACCCCCATTAAAAATCCTCTTTTGATCTGATAGCGGAAATGCAAAATGCTTTTGAAAGAAGTAAGGTATTTAACCTCCCTCACCATGAAACTGCTCAATCCATCCTGACCGTCGGATGGCTTTGAATAAATGGACAGTTGTGCTTGATATCGCACCATCGGATGTTATCGACCTTTAAGGTGCGATGGCGGTGGTTTTCGAATCCGACCATCCACCACATGTCGCGCTTTGTATGGTATCGTTGCCCATGCTCCAAAACCATTTTCTGTTGGAAAGCGGTGCGATCTCCTGAAAACCGCTCAAGCTGCTGAATATTCACCCAACCATAGAAATTAGGATGCAAAAGCCCCCATCTCCATTGCTGAAGATTATTCCCTAAAGCTTTTTCCTGTATTGAGGAAAACTTTTTCCTAACATAGAGGATTATAAAAGAAGAGATAATCCAATCCGCCATAATTAACTAGTGCCATCCTATTACCTGATTGGCCCAAAAGAGAGAAACCAGCTAAGATCTGATCATCAAGACCTATATTTTTGGGTTTTATTCCAGAATGCTTCCTTATCCTTTTCTGCCAAGTTGTGACTGTGGGCTTTTAAAATGATTTGTGGTAGAGCTTGCGAGCCCGTCAGAGTTCTGTTATCCTTGCATCTAACACCTTGGTTGGCCAAGAAATTTGCCAGTTTGTTGGCCTCTCCATGCACATGATTGAACCTAAAAGAGTTAAGCCCTTGAAGGTGACCCTGAATTCTCTGGAAAACTCAGATCAATTTCCAGTGCTGTGAGACTTTCTCTGGCTCTGAGCCAGTAGATTCTCTTTACCGAGTTGATAACTAACTCTGAGTCGGCTTCAATGATTACATTGTGACAGTCCTCATGCTTAAAAAATTCCAGGCCTTGCTCCATTGTCATTAATTCTACCATGTTATGGCTAGCTCTTCCTGAGTGACAGTGGAAAAGAAAAAGGATGTTACTTGCTTCGTCCCTCAGAACTCTCCCATATCCTGCTTTACCAGGGTTACCATTTGAGGCCCCATCAACATTGTATTTCAAAAAGCCTCTTAGAGGAGATTGCCAGTACTCCTTTTCAGAATCCTTTTTGTTAGCTGATTTGTTAGGGCATGGTAAGATGATGATCTCCTGCAAATGTAACGGCCTGAGAGTTCGAAGTTTAGTACCTAAGGGAGAAATTTTGGGAAAATTCCTGATTAAAGAGCTGACTGTTTCCCTGATCTGCTTTAAGATCTGCTCAAACAGGCTAAGAGCATGTGTCTTTTCCTCCTTGAAGATTCTCTTGCTTTTTTCTTTCCAAATATTCCAAATAATAAAACTCTGCATGAGAGCCCAAGCAAGGTTGAGAACTTCATTATCCAAAAAGTGTCTCCATATGATAAGGGTGTTAGTAATACCCTATTTATCCTTGTTCGACTGTTGAAAGATGTTGGCAAAAGCATCCCACAGTCTGGAAGTGTAATTACAACAATTGAGAAGTTGTTCCATAGTTTCCTCTTGGGCTTCACAGAGCTTGCAGATGGAAGGACCTAACATGCCCCTCTTTCTAATGTTGTCCCAGGTCAAGATTTTCCTGTTATGAACCAACCACATGAAGAGTTTAGTTTTTATCCACCCTTGGTGTCTCCAAAGGTGCATCTAGGTTCGGTTTGGAGCCTGGGAAACCAGCTCTAGGAGAATATTTTTTGCTTTCTTGATATTGAAGATGCCTTCACTGTTGTTTCCCCATCTGAGTTGGTCCTGCCCAACAGAAACTAAGATCATCCTTTGATCCAACTTTTTCCCAAGAGCCTCTGCCTTTGTTGCCAACATTTCATCATTCTTGCACTCTATATGCTTCCATTTCCTCCACTTTTCATTTTTGTGGGTGTTATCCCAAAAATCTTTCACTCCTTTTAAACCTTGGGTGTCAGTTTCATGTTTTAGGTTAAAAAAATCCTCTTCTAGCAGTCATGGTTCTTGTTGCCATTTGTCCTCCCAGAAAAGAGCTAGGTTTCCATCTCTGATTTCCAAAAAACTATTTCTTTGAACTAAACCTCTGTTCACCCAGGCTTTGTTCCTAATAGTTGAGCCTTTTATGTTTCCAGACATTCTTATGAGGTTAGTGTAATGCGACGAGCTGGCATATTTTTCTTTCCATATGTTTTCCCATTGAGCTTTAGGATTTTTCACCCAATGCCACCAAAGTTTGGCTCCTAACACTTTACTTAGGATCTTTTGGTCATCTAATCCTAAGCCCCCACGATTCTTGGGTTTACAAATCTTTTCCCAAAAGACCAAGGCCCATTTTTTCCTGGTTTCCTCCCTGCCCCAGAGGAAGTCTCTCTGTATGTTTATGAATTTTTGCAAGACTCCTATGGGGGTTGGTAATGCTGAAAGCACGAAAATTGGAATTGATTGGAGCACACCCTTTGTTAGCACTAGTCTGCTTGCCAGATTTAGCGATCTGCTCATCCATTTTCTAACTTTAACCTGCATTTTGGTGATCAAGGGTTCCCAAATGCTCTTGTGCAAAGGTTTCATAGTTAAAGGAACTCCTAAGTACTTGGAAGGGAGGGAATCCCTCTGAAAGCCTAAAATTCTATAGATGTTTCTCTGAATAGCATTATTGGTATTAAAGAAACAAAAATTGGTTTTGGAGAGGTTGACTTCCATACCTGAGGCCACGGGAAAGTTATTCAGAATTTGTTTGAATGCCCAAGCCTCTTTGATAGTGGGGATACCTTGTAACATGGTGTCATCTACAAATTTTTGATGAGTTAAGGCATGACCATTCTCCTTCAGAGTGAGACCTTGAATTCTGCCCATTACCCTAGCATGCTTGATAGCCCATCCGAGGCCTTCCATCATGAGAATGAAGAGAAAGGGAGAGAGTGGGTCCCCCTGCCTCAGCCCTCTGGAAGGAATAAAAATCTCAGAAGGAGAGCCATTGACCAAAATTGAAAAGCTGGAAGAGGTGACTAGGGCCATTACCCATCCTACCCAGATGAGATCAAAATCGAAAGCCTTAAGTGTATTCCTGATATAGGTACAGTTCACCTTGTCATATGCTTTTGCTATGTCTAGTTGCAAGATCATACCAGATTTCCTTGTACTGGTTAAAGAGAGAACCACTTCATGCGCTTGAATAATGTTATCCAGAGCTTTTCTGCCTTCTACATACCTTGATTGCTCCCCTGATATCAGAGAGGAGAGAAGAGGTTTTAGTTTGTTGGCTACAACCTTGAAAAATAATTTTGTAGACCACATTGCAAAGTGCTATGGATCTGTACCTATCTGGTGTCTGAGGATTATCCTGTTTAGGAATCAAAGAGATGAAGGAGGTATTAGGTGCTCGTAAGATGGTTCTGTTCCTTCTAGAGTCTTCCACCACCTTCAAAATTTCCTCTTTTACAACATTCCAACAGGCTTTAAAGAAGTCTACATTAAAACCATCCGGGGTTGGTGCTTTGCCATTCTACATGTCTTTAAGAACCTCACTAACCTTTTCTTCTGTCACTGGTCTGTTGAGATTGAAGTTATCCTCTCTAGTCACTAGCTTAGGTATATGCTTAGTGATGTCTTTGATGAACTGTTCTCTATCAGTATTATTTTCCAGGGCTATTTCACAGAAGTGTTGAATCAACTCGGCCTCTATTTCTTCATGGGATTGAAGAAGACATTCGTCCTTCTTTTTTAGTGAAGATATTCTGTTGTGTGCTCTATTCGCCCATATGGATTCATATTTAAACAATAACCAAAGCATATTTAAAAATATTATTGCTATACAACTTAAATAATTTTTATAAATTATGTTAATTAGATAATTATTATAATAATAACTAGCATTTTCACCAGATGTTGCAAAGAAACGCCATAAGGCATAAATTGCGGAAATCCATTATCCATGTAGTGTGTGCATTATTCAACAAGGTGGATCTCTCTAATTTGTTGCAAACATTTATGTTGTTGCATTGCTAATTTATTTAGAATCTACTACTACCTCCTCTTCTTGGAATATTAAATTTCTTATCACCCCATGATGACCATCCCTCTAATTATTGGCATCACAATTTTTGCACTTTAGTGGCTTTACCTTCAACCTAAAGAAACATGAATTTGAGTCACTCAATTAAAAAGAAATTGTTGAATTGCTATTTATCAGGTTTTGAGTAAAAACAATTAATAACTCATATTTACAACACTTTAAATATTTACAACCTTTTAAGTCTTGTATTTATAACTCATATTTATAACCCTTTAAAATGAAACTAACTATCTATATTTTTATTAATAATAAAAAGAATCTTATTTATAAATCTAACACTCACATGCTACTCCTATATATTTATCTTATATTTAATATTGAGTGTCCATCAATTGAATGACAAGATGAAAGCTCAACTTAATGACACATTTTTGAACTACATTGTGGGAATTCATGTCCCATTAATTTAATGGAAAATTGAAGTTTCAAATACACTACACATTTTATACCAGATTCAGAGAGTGGATGAACAAACTTTCAAGGTTTTAATGGATCTAGGTCATTTGTATTTTCTCTCATATTCTGGGTTGTTTGTATTTTCTCTGATGTTGACTATACTAGCAATTGTCCCAAAGGGTACAAACCTTAATGTCCTTTTAATGATCAAGCCTTCTGTGAAAACAATCATATTGATGCACTAGTGTACATTGATTTGTTACATTTGTCTTGGTCTATAATAGAGGTGTAACAAATATGCATTGCAAGGTATGTTGAGAATTTGGTTATCTAGTAAGCTAAGCTTAGAGTCATTCTTGAGTCATTATCTTTACCATCTCGGGAAGAAGAAGAAGAAGAAAAGCCTATTGAATTGAAAAAGAGCCCTAAAAAGTATTAGGATCCATGGGTCATTTTTTTGCATCATGTAGCAAGATAACATGGCTAATTGATTATGCCACTTGAAGAATTAGCCTTTGCCAATATTTAGGCTTATAACTAGGTGATTTTTTCTACTGATATTCGTATACCAATTTACCATGATAATTTTAACTTAAATTAAAACATTGTTTGTAGGCTATCGTGGGAGCTGAGCGTTTGCTCCCTGAAAATATACCTTCAAGGCTCCTTAGGTGGATAACAGAGATACTATACTTGACATTGGCAGTATCCGGTAGTTCTAGCCCAAAATCCGTTATGTATGGCTCCATGTCAAATTCCAGAAGGATGTTGCTTGGCTTAATATTTGCATGAAAAAAATTCCTTTCATGTAAATAAGCTAGGCCTCTGGCTACTCTGTTGTAATTTTAATCCTGGCCAACCATGGCAGATAAAAGGGAGAGTTTGATGACCATCCTGCGAGATTAGAGAGATATAGTGTTAGTCAAAGGATATGAAAAGGATAGGCCACTAAGAACCTTAGAAGCTGAACAAGATGATTAAGATTACCATGCAACAAGAGGAGAATAACAATTCAAACCCTACATGATAATGGACTGTCTTTTGCAATGATTACAGAGAACTGGATTTGGTTATCTAGAATGTTGAAATTGAAAAGGAATCAACACTCTTTGATAAGCAATACTCTTTGACAAGAAAGGAAAGCATTATACGACCTCACGGAACTCAATGGGTAAAATTATCAATAACTAGTTATAACAAAATACAAAGAACCCAGTGAACAAAATGACAAATATCCAATTTAAGTGAACCACAGAGAACGTGGTGATAAAAAAGATAAATATCCATATTAAAGATAAATGAGAAATGAAATAAACTAAAACATATCCTTGAAACAAAACAAAATGTTTGATATATATTCTAAAGAGAAAACAGGGATAGACTCTACAGAATCCAGTAATACAGTATAATGGACCTGTTCAATATATAACAGGAGAAACAATCCATAGAAACTTATATAAATACTGCAGCCAATTGTTCTTTAGCTAAGTAAGAAGATGTTATGTAGAATAAGATACAAATACAAGCACAGGGTCACTTGTCTTATTTCATGGTCTTCCTAAGAAGGCTTATGAAGGAAGTTGTGTAGCATTCTCATGGTTTTGATAAATTATCATTTGTTGCTGAGATGAACATGTATATATAAATATTCTAACTTGAAAAAGGAGCAGTTTATTCTTTGTATATGCAAACTATAGCTGAACCAATAAATCTAATTTTCAATATTGATTTGCATCAATTTCTTTTGGTCCAACCAACAATTAAAATCCATCCCCTGCAACTACAACAATAATACACCATATATCACCTTCCCATTAAAACTGAGAATGAGATGCAAGTAAACTGTGAGAACCCGAATGCCTCATAAGCATGGAGTTAAGTTTGATCCCTGAGTTTTGCTACAATCCTCAACTGTAGAAATATTGAAAATTTTAAGAAGACTCTGGAGATTTCATAAGCAGCTGAGTTGAAAGCAGAGTTTGTCTAAGTCCCAATTATAGAGGTTTCTATATCAGTTATGGCAATGTCTAAGTAGAGTTGTTTGTTAAACACACATGGTGAACGAGAGAAAATATGAAAGATAAAGCTTGCATTACATTTTATTAACAATAGATATACATTTATAGTACAATATGGTGACCGTTGGGATTCACATCCCAAGGTCCCTTGGACTTCTTTGTCCATTCGGCTTCCACACTAACCCATTTAGGATTAGGTGTCCAACATTCCCCTCCTTAATCCGAAGGTTTATGTATGAGTCCAAGAAGAGAGCTGTAATACAAAATGTGCAAAAATGCATGGCAGCACTAGGCTGAATGTGCTCTCTGAAATGTTGGTATAATAGAGCGGTGGTTTAAGGATGGCTACCAACACTGGAACGTTTAGTGCAGTTCCCGAAACTCTTCCAAAACTGGCAAGAAGCTGAAGTCTTCTACTAGAGGAAGTGATCCTATTTTTTTAAAGAGGGAAACCTTCAACCATAAAAGGGAGGTCTCACCCCGCATAAAAGGTAAAAATTCAACCTGAAAAGGCAAGTCTCAACCTGTGATGGTTTAAGGATGACCAACAACTCTGGAATGCTTAATGCAATTCCTGGAACTCTTCCAAAACTGGCAAGAAGCTGGAGTCTTCTGCTAGAGGAAGTGTCCCAGATTGCCAACTGAAGGCATTTTCACGGGTATCTTTGTCTCTGGCTACAACTCTGAAACTGGTGTGGCAGGTTGTGGCTCAGGCTCGCTTGATGTGGCTTTGAAGCTTGTAGATGACCATCATTTTTCCCCCTGTCAGATACAAGGGGAGAAGATGGAGAAAA
>APFE031662287.1:8799-69985 GCA_000404065.3 Pinus taeda | reverse complement strand
TTGGATGATGCAGACCTTGCAGGATTTTCAAATCGATTGTACTCCACCTATCTCCATCTTATGTGATAACACAAGTGCAATCAGCATTTCAAAGAATCCAATCATGCATTCGAAGACAAAGCATATACCGATCAAATATCATTTTCTTCGGGAACAAGTTCTTGAACAAAAGGTCAAGTTGGAGTATGTTCCTTCTAAGGAACAAGTTGCTGATATTCTCACCAACCCATTGCCCAGGGAGGCCTTTGAATACCTCAGGCACAAGCTGGGGGTTGTTGATGCATCATCATGTTGAATCTCTTTTGATGGTTGTCCGTACAGGTTCAGGGGGAATAATGCATTGTTGGCATTATGGAAGAGATCATGGATGCTGGTCTGAATGTTGCTGCAATATGTCTCTATTTCTTTCATGGTGGATTATGGTTCTTTACAGATCTAGGGGAGCATATTCTTAGGGCGAGCATAACCCTTTGCCCTTGATGTCAAAGGGGGAGAATGAAGCTGAAGATTTTGAGGTTGCCATCAAGTCCAAAGGGGGAGATTGTTGACATTATGGTTCTGGTATAATTATATGTTTCAGATGTTGTACTTGATTGGAACACCCATGGCATGGCTCTCATTTTGATGAAAATAAAGAAGTACGCAGAAGAACAGTTCAGGAGGTGCGTACCCGCAGGAATACCATGCAGGGACCGCGTCCTAATACGCGGATTACCCATCCATGAGGTGCGTACCCCAGTGCACACATTCCAAGACAGTTAAGCGCCCACTCGTGGGGTTTCTCATGGTATTTAGCCGACGGTTTTGTGTTATTATGGTGTCGGCCCATGGTATTAATCCATGATTTAAGGAAGAGCTTTACTATATAAAGCTAAGGAGATCATTTGGCTTGGGCACCTTTTGAGTATTGAATATCTTAATATCTGATATTGGGTTCTCGGTTTAAAAGCTTGATCTTTAGAAGAGAAGTTGGAAGCGAATCTGTGAAGGGTGATCTCTCGAGCGCAAGATCAGATCTGAGTATCTGACTGTATTTTGGCCCTAATCAGAGGTGCGCAAGTGATCAACAGTGACAGTGCATGGGTACGCAGAGGAATCAAAGGGTCAGTGCGTGGATACGCAGAAGAGATGAAGGGGCAGCGCGTGGGTACGCAGAGGCGACAAAGGTGAATTGCATGGGTACGCAACGCGACATTGTTTTAGGTGCGTGCTTACTGTTTGAGTACGCAGCGTGACATTCTTTCTGGGTGCATACCTACTGTGATAGTACGCGGCGCGATAGTCCTTCTGGGAGCGTGCTTTCTGTGTAGTACGCGGCGTGATAGTACATTTTGGTGCGTACTGTATGCAGATCAGGAAAAGGAGCAGTGCGTGGCCACGCAGTACAGCTGAAGTAACTCTGCGGGTATACGCAGAGAAGCAGAGGGTGAAATGCGTAGCGACGCATGCCAGTAAGAAGAAAACTGCGTATCTGTGTTAAGATCTTCTGTTGGTTGAATTTTTCTTGTTGATAAGGTGTTCTGGGTTCAGTTCTGTTACAATTGATCTGGTTATTGCAGCTGACTGTATAATTTACATGTACTTGATGATCATTTTATGTATATGGATCCAGTTTGAAAATTTATGAAAGGTGGTCCTTGAAAAGAAGTATGGGGTTGTAGCTCCCTTCCAGGAGAGACTGGAAAATGAGAGAGAGTTGTAGCTCTCTACAGGTTGCAGCCTGCGTACTTGTAAAGGACTGCACCAGTACAAGACCATTGTAAAAGGAGTTTCTAATTTGAAAGAAGATAGAGACATATTGCAGCAGGTGGTTTTCACCCACATTGGGTTTCCACCTTATATCTGGTGTTCTTTGATGTGACTGTCTTCTTTTCTTATTCATGCTCATTATTTATGGTATTGCTATGCAAATATAATTCAAAGTATAAATAAGAAAGATTTGGTAAAAGAATAAGATAATATTGATTCACCCCCCCTCTCAGTATTATTGTCAACAAAAAATAAACTGCATAGAAAGGCCATGAACAAATGGCTCAAATTAATTGTGCAGGGCAGGAATACGTCTGCTCTGATACCATGTTAAACACACATGGTGAACGAGAGAAAATATGAAAGATAAAGCTTGCATTACATTTTATTAACAATAGATATACATTTATAGTACAATATGGTGACCGTTGGGATTCACATCCAAAGGTCCCTTGGATTGTTTTGTCCATTCGGCTTCCACACTAACCCATTTAGGATTAGGTGTCCAACACTGTCGAATACGGAATGTGGGTGTAAGTCCTCATCTCTATCCAACTTATGTCAAAGCAAGGATGATACATAGGAAGAAAGAATTGGTTAATCGGTTGTGGATGATGGCATTTTTTCTAGAAAATGAAATACCTCCTTCATTGATGGTCTCTTTTGAGGGGAAGCAAAAGCACAATTCAATGCAATCCCCACAGACACTGAGATTTCTTCCCTTCCTTCAACCTCTGGTTGAAGAGTAGGATTTATGATGCGCAAAAGGCGATGCTTGTCATCAACCAAGTTTTGACCGCATGCTGCAAAATCCTTATCTGAAGGTGGCTTCCTAGTAAGAATCTCCAGAAAAATAACCCCAAAGGAATAAACATCCCACTTTTGGTTGGGTTTGAGAGTTTTCAATGACTCTAGGGCTTGGTAAGGAGATACAAAGTTCTTGGATGTGCTTGGACTGCTCAGTAAATCAGGTGTTGTTTGCAGGCTATCGCAGGAGCCAGTGGACCATTTGCTCCTAAAAATATACCTTCAAGGTTCCTTAGGTGGATAGCAGAGCTACTATACTTGACATTGGCAGTGTCTAGTAGCTTTTCTGGCCCAAAATATGCTATGTATGGCTCCATGTCAAAGCCTAGAAGGATGTTTCTTGGATTAATATTTGCATGAACAAACTTCCTTTCATGTAAATAAGATAGGCCTCTGGCTACTCCCTTTGAAATTTTAACCGTGGCCAACCATGGCAGATAAAAGGGAGAGTTTGATGACCTTCCTGCAAGATTGGAGAGATATAGTGTTAGTCAAAGCATCTGAAAAGGATAGGCCACTAAGAACCTTAGAAGCTGAACAAGATGATCAAGATTAGCATGCAACAAGAGGAGAATAACAATTCAAACCCTACATGATAATGGACTCCCTTTTGTAATGATTACAAAGAACTGGATTTGGTTATCTAGAATGTTGAAATTGAAAAGGAATCAATACTCTTTGATAAGCAAGGAAAGCATTATACTCGACCTCAGGGAACTTAGTGGGAAAAATTATCAATAAGTAGTTAATATTGATTTTCATCAATTTCTTTTGGTCCAACCAGCAATTAAAATCCATCCCCTGCCATTGCAACAATAATACACCATATATCTCCTTCCCAAGTTACCTCAATGTCAGCTAAGAGTTTTTTCTTCCTCCCTTCCAATTAGTTTAGGAGTGTCTTCGATATTGTGTGAGACTTGGTCAACCATGGATGTCTCTCAAGATAACTTATTTCCATCATAGGTAGCTCCCATCTTCAACCCCTCCCCATGAGGTTTGAACTTGAGATCTAATGGAGACTAGATCTCATATAAAACAATGGACTACACCTCATGGATTTAAGATCACTATGTATACATGGTAAATTTCATATATAAATGCATTCCTAGATTCGTTAGTTTCCATTAGACTATGACTCTGGTTTATTGAGATTAAATTTGAGTAGAAAATATCATTGTTTGCATATTTAATTGCAGTTATTTCTTTTAATCCTAGTATTTGATTTCACATCTAAATTCTATACACATGATTGGATCTATTATGGAATCTTCACATATCATGTATGTGGATGTTGATTAGGTATCGTAGTTATCTCTTTTAATCCTAGTATTTGATTTCACATCTAAATTATGTACACATGATTGGCTCTACTATGGAATCTTTGCATATCATGTATGTGGGATGTTGATTAGGTTTGCTTGCTGATTTCAGTGATGCAATATAATTTCGCCTATGTTTTGCATACAAAATATGTTCTACTATGGGAGAGTACAATTGAAAAACCATATAGGAAATCTGATTGGAGAGCAAAAGAAATTTTGAATTGGAGTGCCCCTATGACCATGGGAGGTGTGTCTGCATACATGACATACTGTAACTCTCAAAACCCCCTTCACAAGTATTGGCAAACTAGTAATTGTCTACAACCATTTCACATCCTACTCACAAACTCAAACTAAACAATTTTTAGACCCGTGCCTTCTGTTTTGGTGTTAAATGGGTAATCAAATGCATTGGTGTGACAATATGCATATTTTCAGCGTAAAATTTTGAAAAAGGATATAGAGTATTTCTTGAAAAAGGATACGAAGTATTTCTTGAAGATGTAAATCATAATATGACTCATCACAAATATTTTTTCTGAGATTCAGAAGGTTACAAGCAAAGGCGGGAACTCAACCCCAAGATTTCTCCAGGTGCTTCTCTATCCATTTTCATTATATTCAAACACAACATTGAAGAATTATTTGAAATATCTCTCTACCAGTACTATTACAAACCTCTGAACTTAATGATCTTTCAATTTGACCTGCAACATATGATGCCAGTCCAAAATCCATTGTCTGCAAGAAAAAACCAACTTAAGGAAGAAGTTTGGACCTTGAATATAGGAAGAACTAAAAACAACATCCTTCAATTTAAAGAAGTCATAAAATGGAATACATACCTTCTCCATTTTCCCAAGATTCAAACCTTCGAAATTATTTAAGGTAAGATATGGAGGCAATGCGAATATAGATTTTTGACAAAGAAAAATCAATAGAAGTCAAAAACAATTATGGATCCATAATTCAATCTCAACACAACGGTGTGCCTTACTATCTAGCATGTATGAGTGGATATCACAATGAGACTTTTTAGAACATTAGATACCTCAGTGTCAGACAAGGAATGAACAAAGAGTAATCGCAGATAAAATGGAGACTTCCGACTTATTTTAAGTTTGATATATTATAGGTGCTAAATGTTTTTTCTAACCCTGGCGTCGCTTCTGATCCTAAAAGAATTCCACAATGTTTTGATTTTTATTGAGAGCTGAGAAAGTGTTAAAACATGGGTACAAATTCATAATGTTAAAGAGGAGTATACTCTCAATATAAGATTTATCCCACGTGTCTACCTAGTCTTGTCAGCAAATCTAAAATAGAATGAATTTTCACTACCTATTTCTAATGTCAGACTCCCTCCGCCCAAGTCGAGGTGTGTCCATAGTCAGTGCAATTGCCTTAAAACCATCCCTCTCCGCTCTTCTAACAAGTTTTACAACAACATTCCTATTCTTGTAAACCTGCCAGCAATGACATCAAAATTTTAACACCACTCACACATCCACATTTAGTAAACCCAACGCAATATAAATTATCATACCATTGGTTTAGGAGCCTATAATACAATTGGATGGATATGAACTCAATTACATCTCAGAAAACATGGGAAGACAATCATATGGGTGGAAATGATAAACTTACATAAACTTGAAAAAGGTGAATGCCTGGTCCAGTTGAAGCAGCGTCTTCAACACTTGATGTAGCCCATGAAGAAATCGTCTACAACAAATATGTCAAAGCCTCAATTTTTATCAACACAACAAACTATTTCAACGTACAAAATCATTATAATTTCTTAAATCCTTAATAGCTAGAAGGAAATTAAAACATTCAGAAGATCGATTCCACAAAGAGAAGACTGATGCCCAAACCATTATAGTTCCAGCAACTCTTGCAGTATCATACTCTCCTGTAAAAGATTTATCCCACGTGTCTACCTAGTCCTGTCAGAAAATCTAAAATAACTAATCTTACCATTGGTATAGGAGCCTATAATACAATTGGATGGATATGAACTCAATTACCTCTCAGAAAACATGGGAAGACAATCATATGCGTGGAAATGATAAACTTACATAAAGTTGAAAAAAGAAAATGCCTGGTCCAGTTGAAGCAACCTATTCAACACTGGATGTAGCCCATGAAGAAAGCATCTACAATAAATATGTCCAAGCCTCAGTTTTTATCAGCACAACAAACTATTTCATCATCCAAATCATTATAATTTCTTAAATCCTTAATAGCTAGAAGGGAATTAAAACATTCAGAAGATCGATCCCACAAAGAGAAGACCGATGCCCAAACTATTATAGTTCCAACAGTTCTTGTAGTAGCATAGTCTCCTATAAAAGATGATGGATTCACTTTCAGAAAATATATGCATCAAAATAGGATGTTAACTGTAATACAATAATCTAATGCATACCTTCAGGATGAGGCAACTTTTGCATGGTAGTTGGAGCAATCATAACAGGCATTGATATCTTGAATCCCAACATAGTGGCACTCAGATCCACCTTTGTTGCATCAACCAATATACAGGGATGGAACCTGATACATACAACATCAACCAAAATCTTTCTAATAATTTCAATTCCCCTGATGCTTGTAATGAAAGAGGTGCCATAATGTTCAAAAGTTTGGCCCAAGACAGGGTGACTAAAATTGAAAATTGTAGCTATTCAATGTTTATCTAATCTGATTGCATAAAGTTAGTGAAAAAATAGATACGGGAGTTGAAGGCACATCTTTTTCAAATGACTATGTATTAGCTGAAGGTGTAGTAGCTAAACAGGGGAGATTGTGGAATCCATAAGAAACTCATAATATGCAAGCAATTGAAGGGCTATCTTTGTAAAAAAAATAAAAAACAACCATACAGAAACAAATTGAACCATTTCACATCCTCATCACAAACGCAAACTAAACAATTGCTAAACCCGTGCCTTCTGTTAGTGGATATCACAATGAGGCTTTTCGGAACATTAGATACATCAGTGTCAGAGAAGGGATGAACAAAGAGGAATCCCAGATAAAATGGAGACTTCTGACTTATTTTAAGTTTGATACATTATAGGTGCTAAATGCGTTTTCTAACCCTAGCGTCGCTTCTGATCCTAAAAGAATTCCACAATGTTTTGATTTTTATTGAGAGCTGAGAAAGTGTTAAACCATGGGTACGAACTCATAACGTTAAAGAGAGGTATACTCTGAATATAAGATTTATCCCACGTGTCTACCTAGTCTTGTCAGCAAATCTAAAATAGAATGAATTTTCACTACCTATTTCTAATGTCAGACTCCCTCTGCCCAAGTCAAGGTGTGTCCACGGTGAGTGGAATTGCCTTAAAACCAACCCTCTCCTCTCTTCTAACAAGTTGTACAAAAACATTCCTATTCTTGTAAACCTGCCGGCAATGACATCTAAATTTTAACGCCACTCATACATCCACATTTAGTAAACCCAACACAATATAACTGATCTTACCATAGGTTTAGGAGTCTATAATACAATTGGATGGATATGAACTCAATCAAATCTCAGAAAACATGGGAATACAATCATATGGGTGGAAATGATAAAGTTACATAAAGTTAAAAAAAGCGAATGCCTAGTCCAGTTGAAGCAACCTCTTCAACACTTGATGTAGCCCATGAAGAAAGCGTCTACAACAAATATGTCCAAGCCTCAATTTTTACCAACACAACAAACTATTTCAAAATCCAAAATATTTATAATTTGTTAAATCCTTAATAGCTAGAAGGAAATTAAAACATTCAGAAGATCGATCCCATGAAGAGAAGACCGATGACCAAACCATTATAGTTCCAGCGCTCTTGCAGTAGCATACTCTCCTGTAAAAGATGATGGATTCACTTTCAGAAAATATATGCATCAAAATAGCATGTTAACTGTAATACAATAATCTAATTCATACCTTCGGGATGAGCCATCTTTTGCATGGCAGTGGGAGAAATCATAATAGGCATTGATATCTTGAATCCCAACACAGTGGTACTCAGATCCACCTTCGTTACATCAGCCAATATAGGAGGATGAAACCTGATACATACAACATCAACCAAAATCTTTATAATAATCTCCATTCCCCTTATCCTTGTAATGAAAGAGGTGCCATAATGTTTCAAAGTTTGGCCCAAGACAGGGTGACTAAAATTGAAAATTATAGTTATTCAATGTTTATCTAATCTGATTGCAGTCATAAAGATGGTGAAAAAATAGATACGGGAGCTGAAGGTACATCTTTTTCAAAAAGGTACAATAGCTAAATAGGGGAGATTGTGGAATCCATAATAAACTCATAATATGCAAGCAATTGAAGGGCTATCTTTGTAAAAAAAAATAAAAAACAACCATGCGGAAACAAATTGAACCATTTCACATCCTGCTCACATACTCAAACTAAACAATTTTTAGACCTGTGCCTTCTGTTTTGGTGTTAAATGGGTAATCAAATGCATTGGTGTGACAATATGCGTATTTGAGCTTAAAAGTTGGAAAATGGATACAAAGTATTTCTTGAAAAAGGGTACAAAGTATTTCTTGAATATGTAAATCATAATATGACTCATCACAAATAATTTTTTTGAGATTCAGAAGGTCACAAGCAAAGGCAACAACCCTACCACAAGATTTCTCGAAGTGCTTCTCTATCCATTTTCATTCTATTCAAACACAATACTGAAGAATTATTTGAAATATCTCTCTACCAGGACTATTACAAACCATCCAACTCAATGATCTATCAATTTGACCTGCAACATATGATGGGAGTTCATTTCAAAGGGAAACGCCTTACGACATAATTAAACAACATTATTACCGAGCCAAAATTATGCTGATATTTTCATCAGTAGCTTTAAGTTAATGAGGTTTGAGTCATGAACGATCAACTTCCAAGATAAGGCTTCCGAAAACTAGCATTTGGGAGAAGCTTTAATGCACGTTACTCTCCTTGTCACAGGCAGATGTTTGTAGAGAAAGCGGCTTTTGGAGCTAAGTTCAATCATAGTGGCCATATATAGATATTGAATATCTTTGGGAAGAACAGATCTGATGGAGAGAAATTTGGAGAAGCATTTTTTCCATAATAAGGCCGAATATAAGAGGTTTGATTTGTTCCATCCATGTCCATGGCTTATGTAAACGACAATGATTTCAGTGGTACGTTTATTGTACCCAGCAAGCCCCCCAGAAAGGAAATATCATTGGCAGGTGCACTGTTAATCCTTTGCACCATCGTCATTGTCATTGGCCTCTTCATGTTCTCTCAACAAATTGGTGGTGACAAAACCCATGGTTTGTCTATGATTTTTATCTGGAAATAAAGAATTTCATTTTTCTTCTATTTCTCAAATCTGTTTTTGTATTTTTTGGCGTCTTATATCGGTGTTGCCTTACTGCTGAAGATTGAGGGTTATATCTGATTTTATTTTTGTGGGATTTCTATTTATTTTTGTTCAGGTATGTTGTTTGCATTGTTGGGAATAATCTTGTTTTTCCCAGGGTTCTATTATTCGAGAATTGCAGGGTATGCCTACAAGGGCTATAAGGGCTTCTCTTTCTCAAACAATCCAGCAGTGTGAAGAATTTCAAAAACTAAGTTCTTTGGCTTGCAGTCTGATCTTATATGTATTACTTGGGGTTTAGTGGGATATTTATTTATTGGGTTAGGGTTTAAGGTTACGCTGTTCAACCTTAAAATTATGGCCAAATTCTGAAAATTTGAAAATTTGCTGGCCTCTTCTGTAAATGAAAGATTGTGCAAATCTTTTCCTGAGGTTTTTTTATTTTCAGGTGCCTATTCAATTACATTGTATGAAGGATATGAGTGTTTGTTAATTCTATGAAAATCTGAGAAAAGTTTGGGGATTATTTAAGATTTCAGGCTACAGGAAGAGCCTCCTCGTTTCCAGTCCTCCTTTTATGGTTGTTGTCAATTCCTTAGTTTCTAATGTCCAGTTGTGCAAGGCCAGGATGCCCTTTTTGCTTCTTTTTATTTTTGGGTAAAACAAGGGACACATTGTACCAGAAGACATATAGGGATTCTGCAGAGGATTCTGTTAAGGCTAAAGTCAAATAACTATGAGTAAAATTCATAGGTACTTTTTTGAAGTACTTATTCTATTTCAAGAAAGATCATTCTATTGTACTAAGCAGTGTGAAATGACCCCGCTTAAGTAAATATTGTGTTAGTTCGAATAAGTTTGATAGAATTTAAAATAGGCCATGAACTACTAAGATTTGGCAGAGCTTTATGAATGTTCAGTTAAGTTAGCAGGTTGTTGTCCAGAGGCACAGTTTCAAAGAGAAAATGCCATCTGAAATGAAGACTGTTTATTTACTTGTGGAAAATAACCATTAAATAGTCTAATTGAGAGGCAAATGCCAATATGGAGCATGCATTTTTTATTATCAAAAGAAGTTAAAGCTTGTTATACATACTAAATGACAAATACTAATCATTCACATCGCAATAAGGGTTGGAAATTAATAATTCTGGAGGCACCAAATACAAGAGTTCAATAATTTTGAAGGCACCAAATACAAGAGTTCAATACAACGATAAAGCTTATTAATAAACGTAGGGTAGCATTGTCATGCAGGGCACACCAATCACCCATTTGCTACATGAGTTTCCAAAGCATCACTGGACTCTGGCATGATTAGCATTCAACTTGCATTTTATGAGATAGTAAAGATACATGGACATGGTATCTCTAGAACATGACATCATGCCCCTGAGTAACAAATCTAGAAGAAATCTATATAAACAAAACAAATACATTTCCAACAGGCTTATCACATATTTCCTTAAAATTTGTGATAGATAACCTACCATAAACAATCCAAAACTCAAATTGGACTGGACGATCTCTTATATCTAAACAAGACTTGGGACTTGAGGTTGTTGTGCAAATTACTGCATACACATTCCATGACAACTTGTACTACAAACTTCCAAATATAATCTGAGCTCCCATATCCCTCTCAAGGAATTATAAGTTTTTCTCCAGCATAGATGGTGTCATCAGTGTACTTATTTGCAGCTTTTATTTGATCAACTGAAACCTGCACTCAACCAAGGAAACAGAACCAGTTACACAAGTCTTATACAATGGATAGAAGGGAACAACATGGCAACTTAGTTTCACATGCATTCGAAAATATGAACAACAACTACGCTAAGAAATGCTCTACAATAAGGTGGGACAAAGAATAAAGATACTTGATAAATAGAGTCAGACCACTCACCAAAATAGAAGAGTTCAATACAACAATAAAGCTTATTAATAAACATAGGGTAGCATTGTCATGCAGGGCACACCAATCACCCATTTGCTACATGAGTTTCCAAAGCATCACTGGACTCTGGCATGATTAACATTCAACTTGCATTTTATGAGATAGTAAAGATACATGGACAGGGTATCTCTAAAACATGACATCATGCCCCTGAGTAACAAATCTAAAAGAAATCTGTATAAACAAAAGAAATACATTTCCAACTGGCTTATCACATATAGATAACCTACCATAAACAATCCAAAACTCAAACTGGACTGGAAAATATCTTATATCTAAACAAGACTGGGGACTTGAGGTTGTTGTGCAAATTACTGCATACACATTCCATGACAACCTGTACTACAAACTTTCAAATATAATCTGAGCTCCCATATACCTCTCAAGGAATTATAAGTTTTTCTCCAGCATAGATGGTGTCATCAGCGTACTTATTTGCAGCTTTTATTTGATCAAATGAAACCTGCACTCAACCAAGGAAACAGAACCAGTTACACAAGTCTTATACAATGGATAGAAGGGAACAACATGGCAACTTAGTTTCACATGCATTTAAAAATCTAGAACACATATCGCCATACTAAACCACGTCCTAATCAGAGAGTTGCTATGATTGACAATCTAGGCCATGACATTGCCACATTACATATACACTACATCCACTTTAATTATAATTTCTTTTTGACGTTTAGACCCTACTCAGTTTATGTTTGGTTAATTTTACCAGCCCATCTTTGTGCTATCATTTGCATTTTGGGGTACCGGTTGGGGCTAAATATGAAACCAAAGTTCCTCATGGTTATCCGACGAAATTGTAACCTTGTACACTCAAGGATACTGACATTTCCAATCCTTTCAGAGAAAGAGCAGTCTCACCCAAAGTATCAATTAAACAACATTATTACCCAGCCAAAATTATGTTGATATTTTCGTCGGTAGCTTTAAGTTAATGAGGTTTGAAACATGAACGATCAAATTCCAAGGTAAGGCTTGCAACAAGGCATTTGGGAGAAGTTTTAATGCACGTTACTCTCCTTGTCACAGGCAGATGTTTGCAGAGAAAGTGGCTTTTGGAGCTAAGTTCAATCATAGTGGCTATATATAGATATTGAATATCTCTGGGATGAACAGATCTGAAGGAGAGCAATTTGGAGAAGCGTTTTTTCCATAATAAGGCCGAATAGAAGATGTGTGATTTGTTCCATCCATGTCCATGGCTTATGTAAACGACAATGATTTCAGAGGTATGTTTATTGTACCCAACAAGCCCCCCAGAAAGGAAATATCATTGGCAGTTGCACTGTTAATCCTCGACACGATCGTCATTGCCATTGGCCTCTTCATGTTCTCTCAACAAATCGGTGGTAACAGAACCAATGGTTTGTCTATGATTTTTTTGTCATGCAGGGCACACCAATCACCCATTTGCTACATGAGTTTCCAAAGCATCAATAGACTCTAGCATGATTAGCATTCAACTTGCATTTTACGAGATAGTAAAGATACATGGACAGGGTATCTCTAGAACATGACATCATGCCC
Organism: Pinus taeda; assembly: GCA_000404065.3. Taxonomy (NCBI): domain Eukaryota; kingdom Viridiplantae; phylum Streptophyta; class Pinopsida; order Pinales; family Pinaceae; genus Pinus; species Pinus taeda. The sequence goes on along the minus strand of APFE031662287.1, from coordinate 57,229 downwards.
CTGAGTAACAAATCTAAAAGAAATCTGTATGAACAAAACAAATACACGTCCAACTGGCTTATCACATATTTCCTTAAAATTTGTGATAGATAACCTACCATAAACAATCCAAAACTCAAACTGGACTAGACGATCTCTTATATCTAAACAAGACTGGGGACTTGAGGCTATTGTGCAAATTACTGCATACACATTCCATGACAACCTATACTACAAACTTTCAAATATAATCTGGGCTCCCATATCCCTCCCAAGGAATTATAAGTTTTTCTCTATCATAGATGATGACATCAGTGTACTTACTTGCAGCCTTTATTTGATCAACTGAAACCTGCACTCAACCAAGGAAACAGAACCAGTGACACAAGTCTTATACAATGGATAGAAGGGAACAACATGACAACCTAGTTTCACATGCATTCAAAAAGCTGAACAGAAACTACGCTAAGAAATGCTCTACAATAAGGTGGGACAAAGAATAAATATACTTGATAAATAGAGTCAGACCACTCACCAAAATACAAATGTTCAATACAACGATAAAGCTTATTAATAAATGCAGGGTAGCATTGTTATGCAGGGCACACCAATCACCCATTTGCTACATGAGTTTCCAAAGCATCGCTGGACTCTGGCATGATTAGCATTCAACTTGCATTTTACGAGATCGTAAAGATACATGGACAGGGTATCTCTAGAACATGACATCATGCCCCTGAGTAACAAATCTAAAAGAAATCTGTATAAACAAAAGAAATACATTTCCAACTGGCTTATCACATATTTCCTTAAAATTTGTGATAGATAACCTACCATAAACAATCCAAAACTCAAACTGGACTGAACGATCTCTTATATCTAAACAAGACTGGGGACTTGAGGCTGTTGTGCAAATTACTGCATACACATTCCATGACAACCTATACTACAAACTTTCAAATATATTCTGAGCTCCCATATCCCTCTCAAGGAATTATAAGTTTTTCTCTAGCATAGATGGTGTCATCAGTGTACTTATTTGCAGCTTTTATTTGATCAACTGAAACCTACGCTCAACCAAGGAAACAGAACCAATTACACAAGTCTTATACAATGGATAGAAGGGAACAACATGGCAACTTAGTTTCACATGCATTCAGAAAGCTGGAACACATATCCCCATATTAAACCACATCCTAATCAGAGAGTTGCTATGATTGACAATCTAGGCCATGACATTGCCACATCACATATACACTACATCCACTTTAATTATAATTTTTTTTTTTCTGATGTTTAGACCCTACTCAGTTTATGTTTGTTTAATTTTACCAGCCCATCTTTGTGCTATCATTTGCATTTTCGGGTACCGGTTGGGGCTAAATATGAAACCAGAGGTCCTCATGGTTATCCGACAGAATTGTAACCTTGTACACTAAAGGATATTGACATTTCCAATCCTTTCAGAAAAAGAGCAGTCTCAACCAAAGTATCAATCCAAGAGTTACAGAAAAGTAGGCGCGAGACAAAATATTACAGTGTGCATATAAAACAGAGAAAGAACCATACATTTAACATATTAATCATAACAGATTGGGGATAACATCGTCAAAGCACAAAACCTTGCACATCCGTACGATCCATTAACAACAGTATCACAGAAGCTTCTCATCTATCCATTGTATTCATCCAAATCATAGTTAGAAATTCACCATCATGGTTGCAGAACAGAAGTATCACAATCCAGAATCTACACAGTAAGCACTTAGGGCATCCATTAGTAGACTCCCAAAACTGTCTAGATACCAAGGATGCATGAGTAGACTCCATAACAACATTTACAATGATGTTGCAGATCTTATTCATAGACTGAATGGTCCCAAAATGGTTGCATAATGTGAATGTTGTAAGATATTATGAAATCTGATATGCTGAGTGCAAAGTGATCTGACGTGCATAAATTAAGTGAACTCCAGCACAAGAAGTACAAAAACCTTAAAATAATGGCAACACAGTATACATACAGTGCATGATCGTATCTATCCTGCGGAGAAGACGAAAAGGGTACCCCAGGCAAATATTTCAGGCTCCAATCTAGCAGCGTCAACAGTTGCAACCATTCAACTACCTTCCCTTGATCGAACGATTAACAATCCTCCAATCGTCTAACTCATAATCTAACGACACACAGGGATGACAAGTAGATTTTAAAGGAGTTCATTTCAAAGGGAAATGCCTTACGGCGTAGAAATTTTGGTTAAAGTTCGATAAAAAAAGTTTAGAAAAATAATATTTAAATGATTTTCTTTAAATATATTTGATATTTATTATAATATTAACCTTAAATTCTATGATCAAAGTTAGAAGCTTAAAAAAAGAGAAAATGAATAGGGTACACTATTTCACATAAAATAAAATAATTTATAACACCACCAAGCAATAGCATTATTTTAAATTAAAATGTATAAATATTAAAACAAACATAAATATATTTTTATAGTTTCAATTGGGGTGTGGGTAGTAGTTAGTTTTAATAAAAGCTGAAATATAGTGCATGGCTTTTCATCTTCAATGGTTGACCTTGCTACTTTAGAAAATGCAAAACATATGTCATACATGTCTACAAATGTATTTGCCATACAACTTTTCCAAATTAACAAACCTACTAGCCTCTCTTTGCACCTTCTAGGAAAAATGCTAATTTATACCATTGCATTTGTTTATGTACTAATTTTAACTACATTGCTGAGAACGCTCTCCACGGGAAACATGGATCTAGTGATATTCGTCCCAGAAATTTATCACCATGCTTTGATTCAAATCAGAGTTGGAATTCAACGGGAAAATGCTCGTCACAAGGTATTTTGCCCCTTTTTTATGTTTAAAGTTTTTTCATAACTGTTTGCTGTGATGTGTTGTGAAGTTCACGAAACATATTTCATTTGTTTATGTACTAATTTTAACTATATTGCTGAGAACTCTCTCCACGGGAAACATGGATCTAGTGATATTTCACGTTGCCCCTATCTTTCGTCCCAGAAATTTATCACCATGCTTTGATTCAAATCAGAGATGGAATTCGACGGGAAAATGCTCGTCACAAGGTATTTTGCCCCTTTTTTATGTTTAAAGGTTTTTCATAACTGTTTGCTGTGATGTGTTGTGAAGTTCACGAAACATATTTTTGACGGGCTGTTATTTTCTAGAAACGTTATTAATTTTCAAATAATCTATGTGAAGTTGTGTTTGGGTTGGGAATGGTCAACATATTCCGTGTGGAAACTATTCGACTTAGACCTAATTTTTTTTTCTATATCATAGAAAAGATTTTGTGTATATTATAGGCTTATCAATATGCATTTAAGCTCTCAAAGTTCATTATAAATTATTCTTTTTTATACCAACCTCAATATGCTTCTAACCTTTCACAGTTAATCATAAATTATTATTTTTTATAAGTTTAAAACTAAAATGTCTACAAATTATATAAACTTACGACGACTCCATTGTATAAAATACGCTATAAATTCTTAAAAAAAACAATTCATAATTATTTTAAAATAATTATTTTATTCATTGAAAATCAATGTAAAAATATTTTTAATTATTTTTTCAAACTTTTTAATTTTATAAAATTCGAAACCTTGTATATTATTTTAGAATTAAATTTAAAATTCGAAACCTTGTATATTATTTTAGAATTTAAATTTATTTCTATAAAGGGAAACTAATATTGTGAGAAGCTATGTATACCTCAATGAACATTAGGAGTAGCGCACTTGATAACTAATTGTATTTTAGAATTGCATTTTTTCCAATTTTATCTTTTTGGGAAACTCATCATTTTTTTTTCGACTATTTTCGTAAGCAGAATGCAAAGACTATTATTCTTTATTTTTCAAATATACAACAACCCTTTGGCAACTAATGTTATGCACGTATTATGGTAGCAGGTTGCTCCTTCATACGAGATTTCATGGCTAGGAGGTGTTCACCTTGTTCTCTCTATAAGTTCTAGATTGGCCTATGATATTGTGTGATATTAGGTGATTAATACATGAGGTGTAAACTAATTGGTTTACATGGGGTTTAGTCCCAACCGCGTCACATGTTGAAACCTTATGTTGAGGGGTTGAGGATGGAAGCCACTTTTAGAGAATTAAATTCCCAAAGGCTGTCCAAGCTTGCCAAAGCCTCACATGATCATCATGATAAGAATCACATTGTGGGTGGATAGGTCCTCTTCCATCCAGTAAATGGGCTAGCTTCAACCCAGGCTAAACCTACCTACACAAAAAAGGTGGTTGGTTGAATCATATGGATTCAAGTGTAAGAGCAGTTGGAGAAATTCGATAATGGCTATCAGGAAAAGCTAGGGTAGTGAAATTTATGAGCACTTGGTGGTCCTAACACCTATGCCTTGGGGGAAGTAAATTGCATATTTAAGTCAAACTAAAATTCGATCAAAGTTATTGTATGGAAACATGCTTGCTATCATTGATTGTACTTTTATTGATTGGTAATTTAAATTTGTCATGAAGACTAAACTTGTTGGTTTGAGTGGAGTATAGATCACACCATATTTTAGTCCAAATTTTATGGTAACAATTAAGGATGGAAGCCATTTTTTGGGGAATTAAATTGTCACAAGGGCATTCAAGTTCAATGGAGTTTCACACCATCCTAATTGCACCAAGAGGATCTCTCTAACCCAATATTGAAGAGATGTTGCAATGTTAAGTAAACATTTTAACACATTTAAATTACATAAATAATAATAATAATAATAGACTAAAATATTTGGACTCAGTCAAATTTCACAAGGGCATCCAAGTTCAATGGAGATTCACCACATCCTAGTTGTGCCAAGAGGATCTCTATAACCAATATGGAAGAGATGCTGCAATGTTATGTAAACATTTTAACACATTTAAATTACATATATAATAATAATAATAATAAAATAATGGACTAAAATATTTGGACTCAGTCAAATAGATAAAATAATAATAAAATAATAATAGTTACTACAATATATGGACAATTAAAACCACCTAGATATATTTGAAACCCCGATCTATAAAATATTTGGACTTAGCCAAATTAGATAAAAAATAAATATAAAATGATAATAATAATTACAATTATTAACAATTAAACCAACCGAGATCTATTTGAAATATGGATCTATCAAGCTCCCAAACAAAATCAAATATTATCCTATCATATTAACAAAGTACTTACATCCAAGATACTAACAGACCCTAACCTACTTTTAGCAAAAAAAATATAAGTTTTGATAATACAATGATGTGTTAGCTCTTGTGACATGCTTAGGTAATGTAAATTCAGTTATCATGTATTTGGCTGAAGACAACATTTGCAGTTTATATCTAAAGAAAACAACATCATTTGATCACTAACATATCATTATATAATGTAAATATTATTTTCCTTTACTCACTTTATGTCATATCTAGTCTGAAATTCACCTAAGCCAACCTACAAAAAAATCATTCTATGATATAGAGTTTCTTTACTTCTCCTCTACTTAAATCGATTTTTAATTCCAAATTAACTAGTCATTCTTCTAAATATGTAATTCACTTTCATTAAGTATTAATTCATGTTATATGTTTCACTTTCATAATGTTCTTTCTTCTCTACTTCAATGTGATTCCCAGTGAAGTATAGAGTAAGGTAATATATGTAATGTCTCGGTTTTCATACTCATTTGCTTATAATCCTAGTTGAATGTTATTATGATATTGTGTCTTGCAAGTTATAAGGTTTGTGGTGTATATGTGATAAGCTTCCTTGTCCCATTAGTTAATTCTCTATTTATCATCATTGCTGTAATCTATTACCACATACCGTTCTTCTAGATGAGTCTATGTAAATGTGGCTCTAATTTACTACGATGTGGTGGCTACAATCCTAACCCTAGACCACTAGGGATTAGGATTTGATAGTCCGGAACAATTAGGTTTAGTTATGGGTGTAACTTCCCCTTACCCTCGTTGCACTTGCACCTTACTCTTACATTTGAGCACTTGGTAGATATCCACTCCGACTTTTCAAACCTAGGTCACTGGTTTGTGCATTACATGGTAAGACGCCATTGATTTCAACATTTGTTAGTTTATGTTACTAAACGGTCCATTTTACTTGCTAAATTTCCACGACCTGCAAACGCAGAGATGCAAGCTTCCACAAAATTAATGTTTTCCTTTGCTTTTTCTAGGGATGGGGAAAACCCTTTACTCGTAATTTAGTGTTATGTGTCTCTATTGTCACTATGAATGGCATTTGAAAAACTATTAAAACAAGAACATTATTTGAATGTTAAGTTGAGTAGAATGTAAAAAGGTATTATGGTTAAAGAATTTGAATGTTGTATTGTTTACTATAAGGGATATGTATAATTCCTTTCATGCTCAATATGGTATTGACACATGAAAAATAAAGTATATACATTTTGACTATAAATCTATCATGGGTTGAAAAAGATCAATAATTAAGGAAATATTTTCTTCTCATGTCATTTCCATGGCCGCTTATTCAATATGTGATTAAGATGGATTTTTCAATTTCTTTTATATATGTATTCGATACTAAGACATTTTACTTAACATGTGCATTGAAATATTCTATTTATGAATCACAATTTTCATATTAATTTTGTTTTTTTGGTTACTAATATATTTTTAATACACATTAATATTTAAATACTTGATCTATAATTTATATTAAATTATTTGTTATTATTAGTATTTTTTAAATATCATATATTAATTTTATATAAATAATGAAATTAGTTTTACATTCCTTCTTATTACTCATATTAGAAAGTAATTCAATTTTTTCTTAATTATTTCTTATTTTTGGGCATTGGAATATTTCATTTCTTTGTATATATAAAGAAAGTTGATACTAAAATAAATTAATTTACATGATATTCAAGTAATTTATTGAAGACCTAAATTTAGAAATTATACATATTCCTCACACTCAAAGTTGAAAATATAATATTTTTTGAGATAAAATTATGTTACTCCACTTGAACAATTAACTATTTTATTGATAATTAAGAGTGAGAGTTAAAAAAATTAAACGCATATTTCTAAGACTGAATTGTAATATCAATAGCGGAGAAATAAAGTGAGATTATGGTTGTTAATGTTTTAAAATGCTTTTAATTAAAAGTAACCAAATATGAATATTGATTTTTGTTTTTATTGGTTGACATTGTTTTTCTATGTAGAAAATAATTTATTTTTATTTTAAAAGTGACAAATGTAAACTCAAGATTGAGCACAGAGGGAATTACACATATCCCCCATACTATGTTGTAGAATTTGCTTCCTCTGGATACAATGAAATGCTTAGATATTCCTCTGAATACAGTGAAATGTTTAAATATCTAAAAAAATAGTTACTCGTGTCTATGAGTTTTCTTCTCAAAATTTTTCCTTATCTTTGAAATGCATAAGTGTGTATATTCTTTCATGAATTTTTCTACTAGGGGATCACACCTGACCTAGGCACACAACCCCTTAACATGATTGGATTTATGCCCATAGGTAATGAACTGGTGATGCTCTGTGTGCTTGCATGAACTTTGTTGACACTCCGTTATACTTTTTTCAAGTCTCAAATCATTGCATGTGCTCCTCTCCGATTAAATGAAAGGTTCAATAAAATGTTTTTAAATCCTATGAAGTGACTTGGCTTTATTATTTTTTGAAAATATAGAGACCACTATATCTCATAAAAAATGTTACATGTTAATTGAATAGAAAAAATAAGTTCATTGAGAATAGATTTATTTGCTACTGTAAAATCCAGTTTGTATTTGTGTTCCTTCTTCTATTCCCTACATGTGTGACTCTCCATAAGACAAAAACTCTACCATATTTTTACTATTCGATCCAAAACAGTGACAAAATATTCTCCATGTAGATGAGTTCTAATCACAAAATACACCTCCAGAATAGGCAATTCTAGGGTTACCCTTCGAGGGTCCATCAAAATTCCATTTGATAAGAGCACAATGAGGGGAAAAGTAAGTATGTCATGAATGACTCAGGTCTTGAGGAGGCTTATCTATGAGAATTCTAATGTTTTAAGTCAGATTTAGTCTCTTCAAGATTGCTACCTCGAAAATGTTAACCTTCCAATCATCCATTGACCAAGAGACAATAAGAAGGCTTTCTCTGATTTTTTGTATAGTCACACCATTTAACACTGCAACCAAACTCTTCTTATCGCTAAAAATTCTTGCATTCCTTTCCTTCCACAAATTATAGAGAACAAAATATGTAACTTAGATCCAATCCATATTAACTGTAAGGTTTTTTAACATAGAACAATTACAACGAACTAATGATTCTACTGTATTTCCCTGGTTCTAATTATTATTATTGAAAATGAAGGGAAGAATGGACCACACTCCCTTTGCAAATGTGCATGAGTTAAGAATATTCTCTATAGTTTCTTCAGAATGTGAACAAAGTGTACAAAAGGATGATCCTTCAACACCGTTTTCTCTAATCCACTCCTAAGTAAGTAGTTTGCGCCTTATAATCAACCATAAGTAAGTCAAAAACTTTGGATAGTGATTGTCTGACTAGATGTTGCTCCAAATATTGTTTTTCTCTTGATTTTCATTCACTATAAGAAAGGAATGAGCTTCCTTTACATTTAACATTCTTATAGCACTATTAACCCAATGCAATATATCTTTGTCTTGTGAGAATAATATTTTTATTTCCAATTATTCTTGTTGAAATAATTCCCATGGAAATACCTTAGATGAGAAGGGCTGGAGTTTCTTAACTTTCCACCTCTTCCAAAGTTCATTGTCTATCTCCGCCTGCCAATAGTCCCTAACCCACACCTCTCCTAAGTTAGACATAAAATGTTTCAAAATGCTAATGTCTTCTCTCTTAGTAATTTGTGGTAACTATTTACATGCTTCCTCCCAAAACATGCTTTAATATCCCTTATGTATCTCCCAAAAAGCATGACTACTCACCAAATTTTTATTTTCCTTCACCTATCTCCATATACTTGATCCATCAACAATCAAATTATATCTTAATCTTCCTCTTGCCACATGAGGGGAGCGTTATTTTGTAACCAGATATTCTTCCATAAATCTAACCCACCTACCAACCACCACCGCAATAATTTTACCCCTAATGCCACACTTAATGTTTTCGGGTCAAACAAACCTAACACTTCAATAGATCCTTGTGGAATCAGAGTTTCCCATGCCACCAAGGACTATTTTTTTTCTTATTTGTATTCCTTCAAAGGAAATATCTCCATTTATAGATAAAAGTCTTCTGAAAAAAAAGGGTGTAGACATAAACAACATTTGATACATCGAAATTACTTGAAGCATAGATTTCATGAGGTCCAATATCCGTGTAAAATTTGAAGCTCAAAATGTCCAATTTTCAATCTTGTTGGTGGGCTTTAAAAGGAAACTTTTCCAATAGGAAGTGAGCTTTGAATTTAAATGTAATGGAATAGTAAGATAATTGATAAGGATACCTTAGGATTTTGTAAAAATTTAGAGAAGGGAACTAAACCATTTCATCTCTTTAAGGGCTTGTTTACCAAATAGACATACATCATCAACAAATTATTGTTGTTTCATAGGAAGGCCTTCACCAAATAAATGCAACTCTGAAATAATCGATCTAGAACAATATTTTTTAGAGAATCTCTCTATTTCTCCCATTGTCAAGATGGATAAAAAGGGGGATAAGGGATCTCCTTTCCTGAACCCACGTGACAGGTTACAAGTACCAGAAGGGGAACCATTAATAAATATTGATAAACAGGGAGTCCATATAAGATATATCACCCAGGAGATCCATTTCCAAGAGAAACTAAAACCATGTAGGTCTTGCAGTAGATAATATTAGCTAATGCTATTGGAAACCTTCGACAAATCGAGCATGATGATCATTACTGATTTCTTCATAATTTTCAGAGATTGAATAATCTCTTGCCCTATTATGATTCCATTAGAAATTTGTCTTCCCTCTACAAAGCCAGTTTGTTTCGAAGAATAAGTAATTTCAACAATGGCTTCAAATGATTAAAAATAACAATGGAAATCACCTTGTAAATGACATTGCACAATGGAATGGGTCTAAAACCAATAGCATCCTATTATTTTCTAACCTTATGAATTAGGGTTAAAAAAGTGACATTCAAACCTCCCCACATAAACTAAAACTTCCTACATTCCTCCACCACCTCATGAATCTCTTTGTCCAAACAAATCCAGCCAACTTTGGAAAAAATTGAAGTATGGGCATCTAGATCAAGTGATATGTTTTGAGGCATAGCCCTAATTACTTCCTCCACTTCTTGGAAACCAATTAGTCACATTAAAGCTGATTTATGCTCGTTACTAATGTTTTTTGGAGTACATGTTCTAATATTATTGATAGCAAATTTTATATTGTGTGAAGCCTTTGTCAGTACATCCCTATGATAAGCTATCAATTCCTACTCAATTTACTAATGATGTATCTTTCTCTATCCGTCATTTCTAGTCAATGAGAAAACACAACTCACATGCCTATGTTGAATCATAGATTTGTAAAAAGAATTAGAGTTATTTCCCCCCTCCTTCAACCATTGAACTCTATATTTTGTCGCCATAATGTTTCCTCCTGTTGTATTCTCATTTCAAGATTATTTACTGTGATCCGCTCCTTCATCAGTAAATCAAAAGAGTGTCCTTATATAATCATATGCTACTGAATATCCTTCATATAATATTCCAACCTTTGTTTTTCCTTTAATGTATTATAAAATTCCGCCTTCATCCATGACCAAATATTTGCTTTCAATTCCTCAGGTTTCAACTGCAAGGTATGCATCTTATTCTTTTCTTGTATTGTAATTCTCTCCCACCATACTCTAGCTTTCTCTAAAACCTCAGCTGGCTTAAGCCAAAATCTCTGAAAATGAAAAGGTTTGTTACATGGGGCTTCTTTAAAATAAATCTCCAAATTAATTGGCCAATGCTCTTATCCAAGATAGGGGATAATAGTTTCTTTGGAAAAGACTGCCTTATCGAACATTGATTCAGACACCAAAAGTCAGTCAAAGTGATTGGATACCTAATGTCTACCCCACTTTTGATTATTCCTATTCATATTTTTATCCCATAGATATGACTTTAAATTAAATTGGGAATAATTCAAGTTTAAGCTTCTTTAAAAATGGTTAATATATATGTTTTAATAATGTCATGTTATCTTTATTAAAATAATGAGATTATGAGATTATCAATATTGTATGTTGATAAAGTTAGTATCATTTTTTAGTAATGTATGTCTCTCTTTTCATTATAATTTAGAATAATCATTGAGTGCATTCTAGATTTGATGATTAACTGACTTTCTTGATTGATGTGCTTTGACTAGATTGATCTTTGGTACTCTTTTGGATTATACACTAATAATTTTTTATGTAATGGACATATGTGAATCATGAAAATAAAGGGTTACTTAATTTTGTTGAATAGTTTGATTGGGTGTATGAACAAGTAACTTGTTTGATGGTGGATACATATGATTTGTACAATTCCAGTAATATACTTATTCAAATCTATTAATGACCTCTCAAGTGGATATGAATAACTACATGGATATGTAATGCAAAGTGAGTTAAATTACAAGCCTAAGTTGTGGATAGGACATTATCTGTCAATTTGAATATGAAGTTATGAACATGCTAAAATGATTTAGAACTTGTTGGGAGAGTGACATACATATATATATATAGAGAGAGAGAGAGTATTGCTAATTAATCTTATACATGTGTAACGGTTGTAAGAAGAGGTTGATACATGATAAATAAATTCCACATTTCCATGAGCGAAGATCATATCAAGCAACTCACAAAGTATAAGTAAGGGGCGTGTTATAGCTAATTGCAATCCTTAAGACCTCAATGACCACTAGCCCCTTATGTGAGTAAATGGAATATAAATAACATAGAAATTTTCCATGTTATATTGGTTTTCTTCCTACTATAAAAATGTCTACCTGAAAAGATGACCATAACCTCACCATTGCTACTAATTATATTGGTATCAGTAATATTGTTAATACATATTAAATATAGTATTGTTGATACATATTAAATATTTTAACAAATATATCCATTATTTGGATCACATTCAAAATTACATTATGAATACATAAATTCATGAAAGTAATATTCCTACCAGAATAATTACATGGATTTCATAATAGCAAACATTGAAGTAAAAATCCATTTTATTTCTTTATGTAATTTGAAATGGAAGTGAGATATTAACATTACATATTAGTATAAATTTAATATATTATGCTAATTTTTAATTTAAAAATAAAAGGTTTTTTGAAACCATTCAAAAAATGATAATTGGAAACTTTTAAAAAATTTGAAAAATTACGAGTGAAGAAATAATGATATACGTTTTTAGAAATTAGAATTATTTATGAAATGGACAAGTGGATGAATAAATAATAAAGATATTAGTTAATTAATGATTTGAAAACTTTTATACCTGTTGAATTTTGTACAAACAATGTAAGAAGAGAGAGGGAGTGGCTATATAAAACAACTAGATTGTTATTTTAGTATTGAAAATTTTTATTTGGAAATAAATATTCCATATCTCTTTAATAACTACATAATTTATTAGTAAAATTCTCACGTCATTTGATTATTCTTAATTTGTACACATTGTAATTTCAAATAAAAAATTCTAAAAAACCTATATTCGCTTTATGTAATAAAAACATTAATATCAACAACAAATTACAACTAATATTCATAAGACCATTAAGTTTAAAAAAAAACATACATTTAATATGGATAGGCCTATCTCAATATCTTACAACTAATATTTATAAGAGCATTACGTTAAAAAGAAACACATACATTTAAGATGGATAGGCCTATTTGAATATCTTTTAAAGCTTTACGTTAATCTTTTGCTAACTTGTAAACATTCACATAACCTTTATAACTTGAAATCTAACCTTTGTAACTTGGAGGTGAAAGCGTCACTCCATCTCATTGTATTGGATCCTATCTTTAACTATCGCAGGAGGAAAACGAACGATACCTAAACTTTGCGGTATTCAATATTATTTTGATAAATTTGAGGCAGAAAAGTCAATAGATGGACGATTATTTTATTGAGATGCATGCAAAGACACGTGGAAAGCCTAGCCAGCTAACTGCAAGTCATCAAACGATCATCATGTAGCATATCACTGATGATATAATGCTTCGGTTTGAAAACGTCCAATAGTTTCAATTTGAAATTGTCGTTTTCAGATGCGTTCTCCACGAAATGAAAATGAAATATACGAAGCATAGAGTGTGAACGTAAACCGAGCGGGCAAAACTAAGGCAACGCTCTAATACATAAATTAAGTTATATATTTTATTATTTTGTTTTATTATTTTGAATAAAACAAATATTATATTTCCTCACGAGGGTAGTTTTAGTAGTTTTATTGGTGATTAATACTGATTGGTTGAGATTCCACGTTTAAACTTCCTCCTGAATTACTCTATATATATTTATTAGTTTGTAGTAAAAATAAAGATTAAAAAAATGAGTTTATGGTCGATTTTGTATGAGTTATATTTTGATTATAAATATTTATTTCGGGTTAATCTAAAATATTAGAAACATATAAAAAAATGATGTTGTAAATCTAAATTGAAAATAGGAAAAGTGATATTATGAAAATCTTAATTACTGATTCTTTTGTTGTAAAGTATTGTGTAAACTATGAGATTTGAAGTTCAAATCCTAGTGGAATACACATGTTGTAAGTGACTTATTTGTGATTTTTATGAAATAATTGTATCTTCAGTTGCACAAAATTAATAACTAACATATATGAGATAGTATAACATTTTAATTTGTTCCCATTAAATAAATATTTCAAAATCTATTTGATATATACATGATTAAATGTAAGAAACTTGTTAGGTGTAAAAAAGAACCTTTTGCAACCTAATATGAGAGAAATGTATAGCTTCTTAGGTAATTAACATAGCGTTCACACTACATTTTAAAAAGTTATTAATAAAAAATAATTCAATGTCGCTCAAAGAAATATTAAAATGCGACCTTAAATAATATAAATTAAGGTAAGGTGATTGAAAGTAAGATATTTCTTTTTTGGCCTATAGGTGATTTTGGAGATATGTATGTCCTCCAATTTTTTATATGGAGTTCACATATAGCATTTGAAAAGATATTAATCACCAAAAAATATATCAATTAATGCCAATTAATCGTGTACCAAATTTACAAGGATATGAAAAAACTCATTGTAGGGTTGACTAAAAAATGTCAACTATAAATAAAATATTTAGATGCCCAACTTAAATGAAATAATTGTGTACCAAATTTACAAGTATATAAAAAGAAAAGGTAACTCAATATTAAAAAATGTTATTATATCTTTATACTTATGTTTGAGACCCTTGTAATTCATGCAAATATTAATATACAGTTTATATATAGCATTTGAAAAACTATTAATAACAAAAAAAACATTTCAATGTTAGTGAAGTAGAAAGTAAAATGATATTCTGGTTAAAACATTTCAATGTAGTATTATTTACTATAAGGGAGATGTATGATTCCTTTCATGCTTAACATGAGGTTGACATGTGAAAATTAAAGTGTATCTATTTTAACTATATATATATTGTGGGTTAAAAAATATTAAAATTTGAGTAAATTATTTCTCCTTTAACGGTGACATTCCACTGATGTTTTACTCAAAATATTGTTAAGATAGATCTATACTCGTTATACATATTTATGCATTCAAATATACAATTATAAAATGAAAAAATACACATGCTACACACACCATGTGTATTTTTTAATATTGAAATGGATTAAACCCTTCCAAATATCTCTTGGATACTTGGATTGTGTACACAACACAATCCAAACCTAGAATTTCAACCATTCTTTGTTGGATTTTAGACAAAATTAATTGAACAAAATATCTAAAAAGGGTGAGAATTATAAAGAATTGAAATATTAAAATGTTTTAACCACAAGAATTTACATTTTTAAAGTTCTTTTATATAAGTAATTTTGTTTATATATATATATATATATATAATACACGAATGAGAAGTGATTTTATTAAATTTGTGCCTAGTCACAACAAATACGGGGGAATTCAATGCATTTCCATTTCTTTATGGGATCTTTTATTGAGACAATAACTAAACTCATGTGATACATATCCCAGTAATTTCCATAAGTATTACAACTGAGACCTTCTTCCTGTTTAGACCAATACATTCTTATGTATTCCGAGCATAAGAGAATGAAAAAATAGTACATTGAGCTATTTTTGGGGCTTTTCGAGCATATAATTTGCATAGAATTGGCAACCTAAAGCCAAGTTAGAATCTATTTTGTGTTGTTGGTTTTCTTGTTGGATTTCCTACCTGAGAGGGTCTTACATTGCGCTTGACGAGAAGGTTTTTCCAGTGTTTTCTCCTAGGCATGATTTTGCATGAACTACTCTAATTTCCATAGATAAAAATAACGTAATATTAAAAAATTATCTACATAGCATTTTTTATTAATTTCTTGATGTCACTTTTAGGCTTAAATTTCCTGTAATGTTTTCTCAAAATATGAGCTTGGACTAAGAGGGATGACCTATGAAGAGTCTTTCTATTCTTTTTCCACTGACACTTTTGAATTTCCCTAATCTTCATTAGGGGATTCCTCCATATGGGTATCTTATTCTTGTTCAAGATCTTAAAGGGCGTTAAAAGAGTTTTTGTTGAAGGAAGGTTTCAGGATTGAATATGATGACACATATTTTTTGGGTTTGTAAGCTTGTTATGTTATTTCCGTATTCTCTTTTATGTTGGTTGGAAACTCATCTTTTTAGAAACAGGGGTTGGGTCTTGTTCATATCTTTTCCTAGGGGAATTTTTTGGAGAAGTTACTATGATAATGACCAATGATGTATTTATACTAAATATGCTCATAGTCCAATTTGGAGATATGGATTCATTCTCCAAGATTTGTCTTTAGGGTCAACATAGATGCAAGAACAAGAAAATTGACCTTGTTTTGGTTACTCTTTATTTAGATAGTGACCCATATTGTTTCCATTTTGTTCAGTGCATCAGGCCCTAGAGATGAACAAGTAGGTGTGAAAAGTGAACCCACACTAGAAATCTAGTGATATCATAATCTAAATTGAAATAAAGAGTCCATGTAGTGATAGAGAGGCCTATGGTGCCCATGAAATACAAACCTGATATGAAAATCAAATCTCTTTCCTTTTTGTATAGAAACAAGAGGACATGGAATCCCCTTCCAATTGCAAAGAAAGTTACTTGTCCTTGAATCTTCACGGACCATTATTCTATGATCCAAGTTTCAACATCTTCTAGATTTAGCCAAAACCCCATGAAAGTTCCAGCCAACATATTTTTTAAGAGAGACAAGGCTCTCTTGCACAAATATTAAGGAGAGAGATGCACTAGAGGGGTCTCATTTAATTTCTTCACAATTTTCTTTTTGGGAGAAGAAGTCCCTAAGGTTTTTGAGACTATAGCAAGGCTTTGAAAGTTGCTTCCTTCTCCATGTCATTGTGAATAGAATGTGGAGAAAACATGGATGATAGCCGAAACAACAGAAGCTACAGGTTTAAAGACTCAACAAGCATAATAATCCCTGTGATTCAACCATCCAAACAAGCTCGAGCATGCTTTGGGCTTATAAAAAAACTATCGGTGACTAGGGAAACCCTAGTCTCCTGATAGAGAACTCCATTTAGAGAAGCTAGGGTTGATGTTGAAGACACGATTTTCGATTTAGGGTACCATGGTGAGGAGTGCAGGGGGGAGTGTTGCTCGCTCCTACAACTAGGCAGTCACAGGAGGAAGTCGGAAAGTAGGAAAGAAACATTTCAAAATACCACTGCATAAGATCTCAGAAACCAAAAGTTAGCGGACATTTGGAAGAAGCGAAGATTAGGGTCAGGAAGGGGATCAATAGGAAATGAGAAAAGAAAAGGAGATTGGAGATAGTAGTGAAAAACCAGCTTCCAAAAAGACTACGAGAGTCTGCAAGCCCAAGTCAGGCACTATTCCTCGAGTCATATTAAGTGACCTAGTGATACAAGATCATAGAGATCATGATGGAGCATGCAATTATATGCAACTTCATGGGGTTATGGCTGACGAAAAGGCTTTACATGTCTGGATAAGGAACCATTGAAAGCCAAAGGGGGAAATACATTTACATCTAGGATCTAAGGGTTTCTTCACCGGAGTGTTCGCAAGTCTAGAAGACAAAGACAGAGTGTTTGAAGGGAGACCCTATTTCTATGTTGCGGCATGATTCTACATGCCCGCATGGATGATGGAATTTGTCCCAGAACATGAAACATTCACTTCAGTATCGGTTTGGATTAGACTATATTCCCATCCTCTGGATTATTGTTTGCCAGAATCTTTAAAAACCATAGGCAACAAGCTGGGACATTTTCTAAAAATCTTAGAGGTAACTCTGAAATGGAGATATACATCCTATGCACGAATATGAGTGGAAATGGATCTATTTGTAGCCCTGTCAGAAGCGATCATTTTAGAAGTATATGATGAAGAATGGGTGCAGATAGTGGACTATGAGCACATACCATTTATATGCCACAAATACCATGAACACGAGTATCTATATAGACACTGCCCTACAATCAACAAGGAAGATCATCAAAAAACCGCTGTCAAGAGAGACCATGAGGGTTTCACCAAAGTTGGGAGTAAAGGAAATGGAGGAAAGCATCCACACAAGAAGGCAAATGAAGAAAAACACACAAGACAAAACAACCTCAAGATCTTTGAGGAAGAAGAGGGGAACAACGAGACAGTCCAGGACAGGGAGAATGTAACAAAAGAACAGGATATGGTAGCTGACATGGAGGATATCACAATAGAAACGCAGTAAAAGGATGATCTACCAAGCATGATGGAGATTAGTAGGGACCAGGAGATGACTCCGAATGAAGCAGGAACAAAGGACCATGAATTACAGGAGATTTTAGATAAGGAGAATCTAGATCTAAAGAAATTTCTAGAACAAGGTAAAAAACTAGGGGTGGACTCCCTGCCAAAAGAGGAATATGATAGAGTAAAATAGCTCTTTCTCTAGAGGTCACACGCGAAGGGAGTGGGAGTCAAAAGAAATCATGAAAGCCAGAAGCCAAGTGGGGTCAAGATGATGGAGAATCCTTAGGCACAATCTCCAAAGAACTCAGGAAGGAAAATAGGAAGAAAGAGGCAGAATGAACTGCTGAGCGAATGTGGAAAACTGTTGATCAACTGAGGTAAGATGCAAGATCTTACCAGTTATTCCTTTACTAATCTTTGTTAATGAAGTTCACAACCTGGAACATTAGATGAATAGGTAATAGAAGGAAACAAAGAAATCTTGGTAACAGAATGAAAGAAGAAAAACCAGACTGATTTTTTACTCAGGAGACGAAATATTCGATGGAAAAGATAAGAGATATTCATAATAAGTGGTTATTAAATTATGAGCATTTAGAGGTCAACGCAGATCATTCTGGGGGGGGTTCTCACTTGTGTGACCAACAAAAACTGGGAATTCTGGATGTTGAAGCATCCAGGAACTACCTTTCCCTGATATGTCAACCTGTAGGGGAAAAGTAGATATACATGATTACGAATGTTTACGGACCTCAAAAGCTAGCAGATAAGCTCAACCTTCTCACTTCCCTGGAGGAACTTAGACAGAAACATTCCACTTTGCCTTGGATCATTGCATCATATTTCAATATGATAAGATCTCTTTCAAAAAAAAAGAGGTACTAAACTGCTAGGCAAAGACTCCATGGCCTTCTAGAACTTCATTAGAAACATGAGGCTAGTGGATACTGAAACAGTAAATGGAACCTTCACTTGGAACAACAAAAGGGGAGGGGCCCATCAAGTCGCTTCCAAACTTGATAAATTCATGATTTCAGAAGACCTCTTTCTCTTAGGAATTACCATGACAGCCTCCATTCTGCCCTTTGGAGGATCAAATCATTGGTCTATACAGCTAGAAGCCATCTTTATGGGAACTCTGAGAAACACACCTTTCAGGTTTGAAAATGCTTGGCTCTCACATCCTAATTTCACTAATAATGTTGGGACATGGTGGAGAGAGGAGTTGAATTTTCAAGGTTCAAAAATGTATATGCTCCAGCAGAAACTTAAACATATAAAATCGCATCTTAAAGTTTGGAGCAAAAATTAATTTGGATATATTTTCAAAGCCAAAAGAGAAACTAAACTAAAGCTCTAGGAGATCAATCAGATCAGCATCATAGATGGCTTCACCAATGAGAGGCAAAAATTAACTAACTCTCTGCAAGAAGAATGGGAGAATTGATGCAAACAAGAAGAAATTTTGTGGAGGCAGAAATCAAGAATATAATGGATTAAAGAGGCTGAAAGAAACACAAAATTATTCCACAAAACCACCATAGCTGACAAGGCACAGAAAAGAATCATAAAGATCAAGGATTCTCAAGGCATTCAGCTAGTTTCTCATAGTGATATGGAATGAGTCCTTGTTTAGCAGTTCTACAACATTGCAAAGGAACCTCTGCAGGACAGATCTAGGTTCATTGAATATTTCAATCAATATCTCCCTCATCTAGTTACCAGAGATGACAACCACAATCTCAACAGGCCAATTTAGGAAGAGGAGGTCAATGAAGTGATTAATGAAATGTAGAGTGGAGAAACAGTAGGCCCAAATGGATTCAATGTAGACTTCTTCAAGGCCTATTGGGAAACTATTAAAGATGATATCCTCGAGGTGGTGGGAGACTCAAGAAGATCCAAAAAGGTAATAAAGGCTCTGAATGCATCCTTCATAGCTCTGATCCCAAAGTAGTAAAAGGCCATGACTCCAGATGGATTTTAGCCCATAGCCTTATGTAATGTGGTGTATAAATTTATCTCCAAAGTAATAGCCAATCGAGTCAAACCACTTCTACCCTCTCTCATTTCAGAGGAACAAACATGCTATGTGGAGGGAAGACAAATCCTCAACAATATCATCCAAGCTCATGAGGTGGTACACTCTCTCAAAAGAAACAAACAAGATGGCATGATCGTTTAGTTGGACCTCATGAAAGCCTATGACAAATTGAGTTGTGCTTGCATAAGAGTAATTTTAAAAGCCTATGGTTTTGACCAGAGGTTCATGGCATTAGTTACCTCAACTAATTTTTCCATATTGCTTAGTGGAGCTCCTTCTAGCACCTTCACTCCCTCCAGAGGGCTGAGACAAGGAGATCCACTTTACTGTTCCTCTTCGTCCTCATGATGGAAGGGCTTGGCAGAGTGATTAAGAGGGCAAATGCTCAAGGAAGAATTTAGGGTATCAAACTTACCATGGATGGAGAGGCAAACACTCATCAACAATTTGTAGATGATACTGTGTTGCAGGGCATACCTACCATTAGGGAGGCCAGAGCAATTAAAAATATCTTAAATGACTTTCCTATGGTAGCAGACACTGAGGTAAGCCTTAATAAGTCTAAATTTCTTTTCTTTAATACTAATATTGCTATTCAAAGAAATATTACCAGAATTCTTGGATTTCAAAGAGAACAAATACCTTCCAAATATCTTTGCATTCCTTTCACTGACAAACCGTTAAGAAAGAAAGTGTGGGAAACCATTTTAAATAAACTTCAGGATAGGATCAAAAAATGGACATGCAGTTCAATAAATCTAGCAGGATGCCTTGCGCTCACACAGGCGGTCCTACAGGCCATTCCCATTTTTATGTTTTCAGCTCTCACTGCTCCTCAAGGTATTAAGCAACTAATAAGAAGCATTCAAATGGACTTTTTGTGTGGTAGAGGGGAAGAGAAAAAGAAATGGGCTTTAGTAGTCTGGGACAAGCTTTGTAAGCCCAAGAGCCATGGTGGTTTGGGGCTTCATGATCCTGAGACCCTCAGCAAAGTCTTGAGATCCAAGCTTTGGTGGAGATGGATTAAGGAACTGAATGCCCCCTGGGCTAAGCTTTGGAAACAAAAATATGCCAAGCATTGGCAGGAAAAGGATCATATTGGAATGTTAGGGCAAATCAGGGGCTCGCATATTTGGAAACTTGCCTGGGATAATAAAAACATTCTTCAACACCATTTTTTTTGGGAAATTTGGGCAGGGGATCTTGCTTAATTTTGGGAAGATAACTGGCAACAAGAATCCAACCTATATAGGGATGAATTTGCAGATCTCAAAAATGACATAGACAACAAAGGCATGGTTCTGGTAAAAGACTTCTGGGATCCAAGAAGGAACAATGAAAAATGGAGGGAGTGGAAAGATCTAGGATACAGTGATGAAAACCAACTAAAAACCAAGGCAAAAGCCGTCACCTAGGAGCTCGAGCATAGAAGGATTCTTGTCTCTTCCTCAACGGATCAATTAAGATGGGGAAAGAACATTGAAGGAAACTTTAACCTCAAATAGGCCAAACGGGAAGTCAACGGACTTAACTTTGTGAATCTTGATTAGATATGGATGAAACTTTGGCAAAGTCCACATTGGATGAAAATAAAGCTTTTCATTTGGCTAGTGCATCAAAAGAAGATCCTAACTTGGGAGAATCTCCTTAAGAAAGGATTGATTAGTCCTTCCAGGTGTTACCTTTGTAGCGCGCATGAGGAGATGATTGAACACCTTATAAACCTCTATCCTTTCACTTCAAAGGTGTGGGACTGGGTGGCTGCTATCTTTAGACAAACTAATAGGGATAGTCTCAGCATATCCAACACTCTAAAGAACTAGAGAAAGAGCATCTCAAGAATTGAGATAGTTAACAAAGCCTAGATTCTAGTCCTAGGTTTTGTCATATGTAATGTATGGAAAGAACACAACAGTCAAATCTTCAAAAACAAAAATCACAGGCCCCAACACATAATTGAGCAATTCTAAGGCAGCTCAAAGACACAATTAAAAGTTTCTTGAGTATCCTTCTTAAATATCCTCCCCTACCCCACGAGGAGAGAATTTTACTCCACTTGGGGCTCCTATCTATCAATCCTTTGGGACTAATGAAGACAGTGAACCCTCTAAACATGTGCGCTACAATCTGGAAGACTCCTCCTTATGGTTTCTTAAAAATCAATATTGATGGACCAACTAAGGGCAACCCAGTATTAGCGGGCTTTAGGGGTGCCATAAGAGATGATCAGGGACAAATACAGATGATCTTACATGGCCACTTGGGGAAGGCTACAAACAACATTGATGAGCTCATAATTGAAGCAGATTCAGAATTAATTATTAAAGTAGCTAAGAAGATTAGTAATGGCACCTCTCTAGATAAAGTGTCGAAGCACTGGAAGCTCTTGCAGATTTTCTGCCGCATCTGTTCTCACTTGTGAACCCTCAAAACTGTCAGATTTGCTCATGTGAAAAGGAAGGCTAATATGTTAGCAGATCATTTGGTGAAATAAGGAGCCACAAATAGCCAAAGGGATGCTAGGTATGCATGGGATTCACTTCCCCCAGGTAAATTGTGGGAGGATTGTCTATGTAATGCTACCTAAGATATGGAACTATGGAGAAACAGGGAGGATCAAAGGAACCCTGAAGACCAACGGGAGATTGGGGAACTCCATACAGTCCAACCCGCTACGGTTCGATGATTTCCAACGTCAGGATTCCCTCTGATTGAATGAAGAATTGTTTGACTTGGAATGTTCCATAGGGTGGGGTAGCCCTTGTCATTTGGCTTAGGTGTTGGTTGATAGAGAATCTAGGGGAATGAGATTGGCTCAAGTACTACTTGCTGGAAGGAATTAAGGGACAGCACGTGGCGAAAGGTCGAGTGGGATTTTATGACAGTCAACTGGTCCTATACCACAAGCGGTATATCGGGCGGTGTCTAAATAGTTTCCAATTTTTTTGTGTTTGGCTCTGATTCCACTCTTTCAGTGACATGTTACAGAACAAGGAGAGAGAAAACCGCCCTCATTAGGTAGTTAACTCTCGTGTTTCTCATCCTTCTGATATCCATGATGAATGTTGGATCTTAATCAGTGGATCAACAGTGGCGATTGTGTGTGCGCATTGGTTGGACCCGAAAATATTTAGAGTGTTATGCTTTAACTTCCTTTGGGTCCATTTGTCCATTTGTCTATTTTTCAGTTTGTCAGTTTTTAGTCTGACTTATGGTGGGACATCTTGTGTTTCCATGGAGGGTTTTGGACTTACCCTCCAAGGCTTACTATGCTCCTTCTACTTTGTTTGGCAGTTCTGCCCAGTTTTCCAGTTTAGGTTCTCAAAATTTTGGGAGATTAGTTTGGTTTGGCTTGCCCAGCTGACTCTTAAACTCTCGCAGAGCAAGTGTGGTTCCATGTAAATTATGTATATTTGACTAAGTTTAATAGAAGGTCCTACTCTTACTTGATCAAAAAGAAGAAGTAGTCGATTTATGATATTTATTGAATTTATTATTTTTATTATTAATTTTTTTCAAATATTAGAAATTCAATTTGTATCAATAATTAAATGGTATTCATATTAGAAAGTAATCAATTTTTTTACTTTCCTAATTATTTCTTATTTTTTGGGCATTGCAATATATTATTATAATCAAGCCTAGAATAATTTTTAACTATATAAAGAAAGTTGATAATTTTTTTATTATTTTTGTAACTTTGGTAGGACTACATCTTCATCATGTCCAACTTCACACCCCGATCGAGGGGATAGCACAATATTTGAACCAAATACTTTTAATTTGGTGAGACTTCATTCCCATGGCCATAGGCAGTTGATCTATACCAAGCGCACTAAACAAATTTGATAATTACAAAAATAAATTAATGCGGATATTCAAGTAAGTTATTGAACTCATTTTTTGAAATATTTCATAAAATATAAGAGTTATATTTCTTCCTCATACTCAAAACTGAAAATGTACTTTTTGCTGATATAAAATTATATTACTTCAGATGAACAACTAATATTTATGTTGTAAGGCATTCCATCTCAGAAGAACTCCCCTCTAGTGCCACCTGTTCATTTATTTACCTTTGATTCAAGTGTTAGATCATGGAAGTAACCTCTGCCATCCAATTAAAAACAAGTATTAGTTAGTTATGATTCAATTTGTTGTGTGATAATTATGATATGGACACTTTATTAAATATCATAATGCAAATTGCAATCTAGGGTTAATGGCATCCACAAAGAGCTAGAGGTTTAGATCTGCATTTTTTTCTTTTGGGTAATGGCAAGGGACAATAATTGTGAGAATGGTGTGTAGTTGGCAACAGGGTCTATGGATTCTTTGGTGGCTTGTCATGGAGAAAACATACTGGCTCTATGTGGTGTGAGTGTCAATGGATCCAAACTCATGACCTGCTTCTAAAGCAATGTGGCCAACGTATACGGAGTTCCACTAGGAATAGGGTTTCAAGGCTTGATCATCGGAGATGGATTTGTTTGTGGGTTGGAAGCCTCATTCGGACAACCATATCTATGTGTAGATTTGTGTGCCACCGATGATGGCATCTTTGATTTCAACTCATTGCAGTGGGAGGGTATCATGTGTGTGGAATTGAGGCGGAGAACCAGGTCTGCTGATTTGTTGGGGGGGTTAATAAATCTACCCGCCCGCTGAATGTTGCATTGGGAGCTTTGATTGGCTAGAAATTTCATAGGAATATTGTAACCACTACACATGTGTGTAAGGACCTTAACAACGATTTTCACCACTACAATTTTGATGGCCACACTAAAGAAAAATGTTGCAAGCTTCATCTGCACAAGCACTTGCATGGTGAGTTAGAGAAGAAATTGGATTGGGTCAGGTGAGTAACGATCCATGTTCAAGTTTCCTAGGGTTCGAATACCATTGTGTCGAATAAGTTTGAGGAGGAATTTTAGCAGTAATGTGATCCACAAAAAGAATTTTCATCTCTATGACCTTCCAAGTGAAAAATGGGAAGTTAATCTACTTGCTGAGGAAGTTCCACCTAAGCTTCTTAAGCCATCTATGTGAATTAACTTTGAAAGGGATGGAATGAAAGAAAAGGATTGGATATTTTTGGTAGCTATTCACATTGATTGGTGGTTACTTACAATGGAATTCTATTTTGGTGTGTGCTCTAGATTTTAGAAAAATGACAATAGGCATCTTTTCAACATGATCCATGAGCTTCCTACAATATTTGAGGTTGTGACTGAAATTGGAAAAAACAAAACAAAAGAGAAACTCAGTGTAGCCAATCACAATGGCAATAAAAAATGTATTTTACCCTTAAAATAAAAAATAAGAAGACATCACATTATCATGTCTGAAGAAAAACTTTGAAAACAAAAGTTACTATAGTTTTCTAATGATAATGAGAAAGTTGAAGGGGGCATAAATTCTAATGTAACAATCACTTCTGCTCTCAAACCCTATCATGCAAAAGTGATATTTACTAGTAAATGTTGAAATAAAAGTAATCCAAAATCATGCTTCATGAGTTTAAGAAAATTACTCAATAAAGTAATTTTTATTTTTTTTGTCCTTTTTCCCACGAATTACAATTATTTTTTATAATACTGTAAATTAATAATTTGTTACCTATTTTTAAAATGTATCTAAATACCAATATAACAATTTAAATTTATTATTTTATAAAGTTTTAACATAATTTAAACCAAAATTTAAAAAAAAAATGTTACAGGAACTAATTAAATAGATATGAATTACACAAATGCTTATTTCGATACTCAATGTAACATCGAAGTGCTTCTCAACCAACTACTTAGTTTTAAGATAAAAATCACAATTTAGCAAACAACTTTCCACATGAAGACTAAAATACAGAAGCGGTTAATTAAAAATCTTGTCACAATATTTTCTTTACTCGTAACGACTGGCTTTCATTGGAATCAAGTCAAGTATAAATCTAAGAAAGATATATGAATATTCTTACCGATTAGAATTTTCAAATTTAAGTAACATTTCTATCTTCAAAATGTTATATTAAATTAATATAATTATATTTTTCAATATATGTAAAATAATTAACATAAAGATAAAACATTACCAATAATAAAATTTTTTCCATGTTTATAAAGCATTAAAAAATACCATCCTCTATTTGCTTACTAGAGAAAAGGTGAAGTAAATGAAGGGATAATTTAAGGGATAATTTGAATATTTTATAATATGATATTTAGAGTATTTATATTAGAGATCAATAAGATTTATTAAAATTTCTAAAGTTAAAAACATTTATATTTTTAAAATTTGGGGAAATATTGATTTAATCATATTACATTAATATAATTACTCTTTTCAATATATGATATTTATAAATAATTAACATAAAATAAAACATTACAACAATACCATCTTTGTATGTTCTATAAAGAATTAGAAAAAATACCATATTTTCATGCCCACCAGAGAATTACTGTGTTTACAGGCAATTTTCATTGAAAACAAGTGAAGTATAAAACTGGAAGGTAATTTGAATTTTTGCAATATCATATTTTAAAGTTCTATATTAGATATCAGTAAGAATTATTAAAATTTCTAAAATTTAAGAAACATTTATACCTTTAAAATTTTCTTGAAAATTTTATTAAATTAGTATAATTACACTTTTCAATATATGTAAAATAATTAACCTTAAAATAAAACATGACCAACAATGCCATATTTTCAAGTTCTATAAAGCATTAAAAAAATACCATCCTTTCATGCCCACTAGAGAATAGTGACGAGAATTTGAAGTCAAATTACCAAAGTCAACCAAACAATTAATCCTTCGAGCAATAAACATACGGTATCCATGTAACACCTTTTGTTGCAAAGACATTTATTTCAAGGCCGGAAAAGCCAGAATATTGTGATATTTTTATTTAAAGAATTTAAACAACTTGTTAAGAAAACTGAATGAAAACAGTTACATAACTCCTTGGACTATTAGAAATAGTTGCCACCTTTCCTCCCCAAAAGAAGGAAAAGAATGGGGAAAGGGGGACAGATAGAAGGGAGGAGAGGTTGCTGAGATTTTTCCTTGAGCTAGGCACAAGTAACCAGTGGGAAATAAAACTATGGCTAACAGTCAAACTGTTGTGCGACTTGAGGATGGACAACAATCCTGAAGCCCAAGATACCAGATTGTGTATGCCTAGTAGCTATCAGGAGTAGGAAGTGCTCGGAGGGGGACAATGGATGTAATTTCCAGGTCCATGGTTGGGTGGTGAGACCTTCTAGAAAAATAGAAAGTATTTATACAACCCTAAAACAATCATCAACAGATAAGTGACAAACTCTGGGCTTATTATTTAATTCCTAGAAAGGCATTATTTTCAACCGGGATCAAAAAATCATTGTTATAGCTAAATATTTAAGTATATTCTATTGTATTAAGAATGGAAAAGTAATAATTATATTCTATATTTTATTAGGATTATGTTCTCTTGGTTGAGATAACACAATGATACAATCTATTAAACAAATGACCAAAAAATATTGATATTGTTAATTTCATTCTAAACTTTCACTATTTGTTAATAGGAACATAAGATAAATAATGCACTACTGTCTCAAGAAATGGTAAAGAAAACAATCTCAAAATTCGTATAAGATAATTCCTTCTTATAGAAAATTTGAGATTATAGCAATAGAAATAAGTTTAAGAATCACAAGAAATAACAACTCTCTGAGAATAGAACCATAAATCGTATTAATGTAATGCATAAATTGAATAGAACCCTATCTCTACAGTTAAACAACATTGGAATCCTTTCAACATATCAAGGGTGATAATCAGTCCAAAGCTATCAAATTTTTCTTCCATTTAATCATCAATCAAAATGTTGAATACATATATAATGATGACAGAGTGGTTATGGTCTGTTTTGGATTTTTTTCCAAACTAGAAGGAAGGACTGAAAGCCAACTAACCTCATATCAGTAGAGACTAAATGAAACCATTGAAATAATAAACTTCAAATAAACAGAGAAACAGTATGCCGAGCACAACATTATAATTTATAAACCATTCAAGTAATACATATAAATATACAGTTAAGATATCACGCAGCCAGGTTGAGCACCCATAAACAACCAAAAAAGTGAATAGCCAAGTTGTGCGTCAAGGAAACCCTCTTAAGGGAAGCTAAAAACTATTTATGAAGCGAAGGTTTGGCCGAGATGGACTTAAAGACAACAAACCCTCTCATCTAAATTCTAAAAACCCTTAACTACTCTCAACAATAGACAAAACAAATGAATTAAATTCCCCTTTTCAATGTCGTTAGAGGGCTTCATGGCAGACCAACCTAAAGAAACATAAGATGAGTATGTTGTTAGGGTGCCTTCCACAGTTACGCTTCGAGAAAGACGGTGGACAAAGGGTTTACCTGCAAGGGTAAACCAGAGGATTAAAAATAGGATTTTGTGATTAAATTTTTAACCAGATATAAGACCAAAAACATTTTAAGTTTGCTTATTACTCGAGAAAGAGTTGCCCCAGTTGAGGGAGAGCCGAAGACCTATAGTCACCATGAGATAGTTAACCCTCTCTACAAGAAAAGTGAAAAAGGAAACAAAAGGATTTCTTAGTGCAAACCTGAAGCCCTTGCCTCAGAGGAAAGACCTTTATCGTGCTTTGCAATTTGGCTGGAGGAATGAGGTAGCACTCGAAGAGCACACCTGCAACATAAGTTACCTTTAATAGTTTTCCTTCTAAGTGAGAAAATTAAACTGATTTCAGGGTATAATAGAAACCCTTACAATCTTACCTGAGAGCTCGCTTGAGGACAATGAAACGTGGAGGTCCAGTGCCAGCATAGTGCCCCTATCAACCCTAAAAATATTTGCAAAACCACCACAGTATTCACTACTGGTCTTAATAGAGTTGCAGAGCCACAATACTCGGGAAATTCTTCACCCAAATGAGAAATGAGCGATTTTGACAGACGGAGGAGATGCTTAGGTTTAGCATGAAGTGTTGGAAACATTGGATCCATCCACCATGCATCATACAGTGGAAAAACCCTTCCATTAATTCTCTGGCCCTTTCGTAGCAAGTCAGGCTGTCAGCATTAAAGCAAAACCTCAACTGGCAGCACCATACCATAATATGTTATCTGGGTGGTGTAATTGCCACGGTTTTCAAGCAAGTTCCTAGTGGGCTAGATCTAATGACTCATGTAGTATTTTTAGACAACCATAAATTAGCACTTTAATAACCCTTTCCAATCAAGCTGAATCTTTTCAATTATATGCATGGACATTATGGTTAAATAAATGCAAGAGATTAGGATAATATTCGACAATTATTTAAGTTACAGTTCAATAAAAAATAATAATCATATAGTATAGAGATGAGTGTTACAAATGGTATAAGAGCCCATGCTCGCACACTGAGATTTATGGTACATATTTTACACATTTAATTAAGTTACAAAATACTTATATCTATGCTAATGTGAACACAAAGGTAGAAGTCAGAACCAATGAATAGAAATGCAGAGGAGTCCCAAATTATCAAACCAACCGGAAGTGCCTTACGTTGAGCCCAATCCAGATATATGGATATAAATGGGAGAAGAATCCTAGCAAGCCAATGATGCCCTACTTGAAATTGTGCAACAATGATGTACATGAATGATGAAATTGAGGATAGATAACAAACGATTGAGGCAGGAGAAGGACAAGATTCTCAAAAGTCTATTCGACCAACAAAATCAATGAGGAGGAGACCCCAGTACGAATGATAGAGAGAGGACCCTAATAGTCCACCATGGTGATGAAAATTCAAAATCAGTAGATGGTCATAAGGAGGATGAAGAGTCGCGTTCGAATAATGTTTCTGACGAAAGAAAGACCAAAACAGAGAAAATGGAATTACAGGGTGAGTTCAAAAAAATAAACCATCACTTTTGAAGGAGAATCTGAAGACGCAGTTGAAGAAAGGCTGATTGACATGGGTAAATATTTTCAGATTTATGCATATACTAACAAAATTAAAGCATGATTAACAGTTTACCAATTAAGGGGAAAGGCCTTGCTCTGGTGGGAAGAAATTAAAACTGTGAAAAAGATTGATGAAGAACACCTAACGTGGCAATAACTCCAAAAACATTTTAAGGACAAATATTTGACTGAATGTGACTATGATGAAAATGAAAAGGAGTTCCGTGAGCTAAGCTTTGGTACCTTGACCATGGACAAATATGTGAACCAATTCACCTCCCTATTATGATATGTCTCACACATGTAGGAGGAAAAAGCCAAAATTCAGTGGTTTATTAGCAGTCTACCCAATTTTATGAAAGAAAAGTTAGAATTTGACTCTCCTAGAACAATGGATGATGTGGTGTGAAAAGCTCGTATCTGTTATCAGCAAATGAAACAGAAAAGTGAAGTGCCCAAAGCAACTTCAATCATAGGAGTGAGGAATTTACCCCCAAATAGACAATGGAATGTAAATGGAAGGAGTAATCAACAAAGAACTTTTGTGAAGTTTACCACGAATGCACCCAAGGTGCCAACATACACCGAAAATAGGCTGACAAAGGGAATTAGTAAACATGCCACTGACCAATTGCCAAAACAATCTCTGCAATTCTAGTGCGGAATCTCATTATTACAAGAACTTCCCACACAAAGCTCGAATGAAGAAGCTTTCAAATATGCAGGAAACCTCCATAGTTGGAGATATAGCAAGAAGTATGCGTAGAATTAATGATACTTTGGACAATCATGAGGCAGAATACTAGCCCACCATGATCGAATGTGAAGGTATGATTGATGATCAAATTGTTTTTGTTTTATTTGCTCTAGGTGTTAGCCTAATTTACATTAGTCCCAAAGTGGTAGAGAAATTTCAGCTGCTCAGACTCAAATTTTAGAAATCTTGCCTAGTTTAGCTAGCCACTGGAACTAAGAGAAAGGTATCTACAAAAATAGAAAACTGCCATATAACCGTTTTAGGACAACCCATAAATGTTGATCTAAATACACTTCCCTTAGGTTCATATGATGTACTAATAGGGATGGATTGGATGGAAGGGAATTTGTCCCTAGTGGATTGTAAAGAGAAATATGTAAGCCACCTCACAGAGTTGGGACAAAGAAAGGAAGTTCAAGGAAACAAGAAAAACATTAAATTGTGTCGTATTACTAATGACTAGCTAGGAAGATGCATTAGAAAGGGCTGCTAGATTTATGATGTCCATGTAGGATACTCTAGTAACAGAAATAAGATAACTTCATTACAGAATATTCTTTTTATCTAGGATTTTGTGGATGTGTTTCCTGAATCCATCCCTAGATTGCCACCTAGATGTGATATTGATTTTACCATTGAACTAATACCTGGAGAAGCTCCTATTTCGAAAGGTCCCTACCGCATGAGCACTCCAGAGTTAAGAGAACTCAAAATGCCACTTTAGGAAATTTTAGATAAAGGGTATATTCACCCTAGTGTATCTCCTTGGGGAGCCCCTGTGTTGTTTGTTCGAAAGAAGGACGGGACCTTAAGGCTATGCATTAATTATGGTAAGCTAAATAAACTGACTGTAAAAAAAAAGCATTTTTTACCTCATATTGGTGATTTATTTGATCAAGTGCAGGGGGCCAGCATATTCTCAGAAATTGATCTAAGGTCTGGTTACCACCATATCATAATAAAGGATGAAGACATTTGCAAAACCGCATTCCAAACTTGTTACGGTCATTACGATTTCATAGTACTGCCTTTCAGCCTTACCAATACCCCAACGACTTTCATGAGCTTGATGCATGGCATTTTTTAGCCTTTTCTAAATAAATTTGTACTGATTTTTATTGATGATATATTAATTTATTTAATTTAATCTAATTCTTTATGAAAAACACTTCCCTCAAGTTGTAGAAAGGTATTATAATTCTTTATGCAAAACACTTCCCCTTTTACAAAGAGAAATAACAAATGACAAAGTATCCTAAACTCACATATTTATAAATATGTCATCATTTATATAGCACAATATTTTCAACATTTAATATATACACATTTTATTAAATACCAACATTACTTCACAATTTTCTAGAATTTGAGCATGCACTACAAGTTACAATATTTTTCGGAGATAGTTTCTCTTGCACAAGGATAAATATAATTAGCAATAAATAATTGTAGTTATTGTTAAAAGACTTGATTTTCACAATATTTAAGAATTTTTGAAACCAATTGTATTATCATTTTAACAATATATGCTTTAACAATAATGTAAATTTGACGTTT
The DNA here is from genome assembly GCA_000404065.3 of Pinus taeda. Lineage (NCBI taxonomy): Eukaryota > Viridiplantae > Streptophyta > Pinopsida > Pinales > Pinaceae > Pinus > Pinus taeda. The sequence goes on along the minus strand of APFE031662287.1, from coordinate 24,869 downwards.
GATCGTGTATAACTTATTTTTAATTTGTATTTAATTGTAGCTATAAAAAGCTATGACACTTTTTTTTGTCTTGTTGTGATAAAATATGTGATTTTCTAATAAGTGTTAAATATTTTGATTTAATGACATTGTATTTACTTTATGTTTTATATATTCATCATTTAGATAGATGTTTTAGGATAGCATTTAATGTAACCTTTGTATATCATGTACATATTATATATATTCATCATTTAAATATATGTTTTAGGTTAACATTTTATATAACCTTTGTATATCATGCACATATTATAATTGATTTGATGTTCATTATTGATATTTATATTCATATTGTTATCCCCAAATTTATTATTTTTTATTAAATTTTAAATAATTTAAGATTCATTAAAAATAGTTAATATATGATTTTAATAATCTGATGTTATTTTTTATAAGATAATCATATTATGATAGTGTCACTATTATATGTTGATAAAGTAAATATATATTTTTTTAGTGTTGTAATGCCTTTAGTTTCATTGTAATTTACACTAATAATTGAGTGCATTCTAGATTTCTTAATGATCTAACTTTCTTGATTGATGTGCTTTGAATAGATTGATGTTTGCTACTCTTTTGCATTGTACAACCATTTAATAATCCTTCATGTCATGAATATATATGAATCATGAACATATTAAGAGTTACTGAATGTTGTTAGATAATTTCATTGGGTGTAAGAACAACTGACTTGATTTGATGGTATATATGTATGATTGGATATATATGATTTGTATTATTGAAGTAATCCACTTATACAAATATATTTGTAACCATTCAAGTCGATATGAAGAACCACATGGATATGTAATAAAAACTAAGTTAAGTTACACACCTAAGTTGGGCATAGGACATTATCTAAAGTTGTGAACATGCTAATATGATTTAAGCTTGTTCGAAAAATGAGCTATTTCATGTGTATATGTAAATTCTTGTGAATATATAAATAAACATTACTAATTATTTCTAGACATGTGTAAATGTTGTAAAGAGATGTTAATACATGATAGAGAAATCATACCTCAATGACCACGAGCCTCTCACTATGAGTAGATGGAATGTAGATAACATGGAAATTTTAGATGTTATATTAATTTCGTTCCTACCACAAAAATCTCTAATTAAACTATATGAGTAAATGAAAGGTAGAAAACATAGAAATTTTCAATGTTATATTAGTTTCCTTCCTACCATAAAAATGTCTAATTGAACAAATGATCATAACTTGACCATTGGTACTAATTATATTGGAATCAATAGTAGTGTTGATATAATATATAATATGTTGAGTAGGCATTCGAGGTAAAAATAGATTTTATTTTTATGTGGAATTTGAAATGGTAGTTAGACATTAACAATATGTATCAATATAAATTTATTATAATATCTTACTTTTTTTTAAATGAAATAACACATGAAAAAATAATGAAAGTTAGAAAAGATAATAAAAAACATTGAAAATTGGAATAATTGTTGAGAGAGGAAATAATAATATACCTTTTCAGAAAATAGAAATTTTTTAAATGAAATATTGCATGAAAAAATCAAGTTATAAAAGATAATAAGGAACATTGAAAACTGGAACAATTGTTGAGAGAGGAAATAATAATATACATTTTTAGAGATTAAAATGATTTATGGGAAAGACATGAAGATGGATAAATAAAAAATATATTAGTGAATACATAATTAAAATTTTTGGATGAGTCGGCATGTTTTATTTTGTAAAAAATTGTAAGAAAAGGATAAAGAATGGCTATATAAGATATCTCGATTTCTTTTAGAAATTTTCAAAATAAAATGTTAAATATTTTTCCCGTATAATATTAAATTTTTATTAAATTTTATTTCAAAATAAATATTCTATACCTCTTTTATTAACGATATAATTGATTACTAAAAAAGTGAAGTTATTTAATTATTGTTAATTTATACACTTTTATTTAACCTTTCTAACTTTAAAGATAATTCCACTCCCTCTTCTGTTTACAAAGCTGAACAATAAAAAAGAAAACCTAAACAAATTGTATAGAAAACTTATCTCTGATTTACTTAAGGAAATAAAATTCTCCAACAAAAAATTACAACTTATATTCATAAAATGGTTAACTTAAAAATAATACATACAAATTACAACTTATATTCATAAAATGGTTAAATTAAAAATAATACATACAAATTTAATAAACATAAACTCATTTTAATATTAAATTAAAAAAGTAAATACAAATTTAATAGACATAAACTCATTTTAATATTTTTGAAGTTTTATGTTAACTTATTGTATATTCATAATATAACTAAATTAAAAATAATACATATAAATTTAATATACATAAACTCATTTTAATATATTTTGAAACTTTATGCTAACTTATTACTAACTTGAAGATATTAGTATAATCTTTGTAACATTAGGATGGCCAATCCTCACACCCTGTCTCACTTTAAGCATTACATGAGAAAGCGATGAAAGCTAACCATCCCTAAAGTTTGCAATATTCTATTATCTTTTGAAAAAAAATGGGAAATGTTGGAGCTTAAAAGTCAAAAGATCGAAGTTTGTTGTATTTGGATGCAAATTTAACTGACATGTGGAAAGCCATTCGCTTTCCAAATCCTCATTGCCTGTCGTCAAATCCATACAACAGTATTTTCAAATGACATAAGTTGCTTTGCACGTTTAATATGAACTTAAGATCAAATTTAACATGTAAATCTTAGGTAAATATCTCATCATTAAAGAGATTATGCTTAACATATAAATGGTAAGAAAATGTTAATAAAGATTAAGCTTAATCTATAAATTTAAATTCAGCCAAAATAATAAAAATAAAATATTTATTAATTTAATCAAATTAATTTAAAATTAATTAAAATATAAATATAAATTTAAAAATATATGAAATTTATATATAAAATATAATAATACATTAATATTACATTTCACAATTATTTACCATAACGCTCCATCGTCTTAACGATATTTTTTTAGCCACTATTCATTAGACAAGATTTATGATGCTCCATCATCTTAACGATATTTTTTTAGCCACTATTCATTAGACAAGATTTATGTATGGAAACTTATATCGTTTGAGGTTATTTATGATTTTAGAATTATTATGTTATATTTTAAAATTTATTCTTCATTTTGTAAAATTCATATTATTATTTTACTAATTTAATATATTTAATCTTATTTTGATCTATTTTCTAAACATAAAAAACAATATCATCATTTCGCCCTAACACAAACACTACAGCCCAGGACAAGCACACATATAAATAGGCAAAAACCGGAGCTCGTGTGTGCAAGTGAACCAGACACTTTTCTTGAAAACACAATCAATTTTTTATTGGAATATAAAGATGCAGATGTGAATGTAAAGATATATTTTTAGTAATGAAGGTTTAAATTTATATATATAAATGATAGTAATTTTTTTCATTATGATTGTAATAATTGTGTTTTGATATTTTAAATTATTTATAAATTTAAATAGTTAATAAATTTCTCTGAAATTTTATTTGAAATAGAATTAGTTAAAATTTATAGTTTTGTGGGTTTTATAATTTGTAATGCCGTAATTAAGTGGCCAAACTAGAACTAAATGATTTGTACTTTTGGACTTGAATTTAGTGTTTATTTGTATTGATGAGCTTGAACTTAGTGTTGTAGATTATGTAATATTAGATAACCATATTTCCAGTGAAAATATAAATCTTAACCTATTAAATGACCATGATCTTGACTCCACCATGATATTGAATCTCATAATAGCCCTTTAATCTTAAATCCAAACTTTTCTATGAAAAATGAGCACATACATGCCAATTGAGAGAACCAAAGGCACCTATTTTTGGACAAGAGAAAAAATTGTTAGCTTATTAAAGTATTTAAATAGGGATTTACACCTCTTAACATATAATGCTAACATTTGAAAACCTCTATGATAATTTCACAATGACCATAAATAGGTTCTCTAGCAAGGTGTCATATAAAAAGAATAATAGAACTACCAATCTTTGGTATGATAATGATTGCAAAATTGCTAGAAAAACTATTAGAGATGCTCCTAACAAAACCTTAAATCTTGATAATATAAATACCTAGAAAACCTCTATGATAATTTCACAACGATCATTAACAAGTTATCTAGCATGATGTCATATAAAAGAATAATAGAACTACCAATCTTTGGTATGATAACGATTTCAAAATTTCTAAAAAAAATATTAGAGATGCTCCTAAAGAAATTGTGTATTAAAAGAAAGAAAATATATTTTACAAGTAAAAAGAAAGAGAAACTACTACACGTCTTTGAGTTTGATCATAAAAGGATTTAAAGGAAATTTGTCATTCCTAAATCTAAATAAAATCTTTTGATTCCTTTGAAGAACTAGAATATTTACCTTCAAAAAGTCTATGAATCCCATAACACCAGGTCTACAGTGGCGTGTCTGACGTGGATGATGGCTGGTACCAATTCGTTTGTCGAATTGAAGAGGAACTAGCCCCAGAGGATCCATCGTCTTGATGTGTGGAAACCAGTTATTTCATCTTTCTTCCAGGTGGATGTGTCTATGTTTGAGCAGTCTTTTTTAGGATACTTGTTTTTGGTTCTAGACATGCAATTTCTTTCTCTATCTTTTTGGAAAAACAATGCATACCCATGTGTGGATTCTTTCTGGTTCAATGGACTGGTTTCCCCTATGTTGGGGCAGTCTCTATGGTTTAATGAACTATTTCCCCTATGATGGGGCAGTCCAAAACAGACAGATTCATTTTTTGGTGATGATTGATGCTCAGTAATTTTGAGGTCAAGGCTTTTTGTAACTTCTTTTTTGTACCATATCAATAGAACAATATTACTTAGGAAAAAAGGATATATTTTCTTTGGAGGATATCGAGTTTTCCATTAAGAAACTTGCTAGTGAGAAAGCTAAGAACATTGAAGGATACAATGTTGAAAGTTTTGAAATGGGAGAATATATCCTCATCTTGCACATACACAACCACTTTAATTTAGTATTGAGCCAATGCTTCCCTATCACATGGATATAGAGCCTTATTGCTTCTTTATTTAAGAGTGAGGATAAAATAATTCCCTTTAATTACAAGACCGTTATGTTTAGCCAAATTTTAGCCAAACTATATGGGATTATTTTTGGAAAATAAGATTAGCCAGTGTCTTGAAAACCATGGTAAAAGAGCTACAGGCCAAGTTGGGTGTAAGAGATATCATTCAACAATGGACCATCTCACTACTCTTAGGATAATTATAGAGGAATGATTCAATAACAAAATTGATCTCTTTTGTGGTTTTGTCGACTTTAGAAAATTTTTTGGCACTATTCCTAGAAAAGAGTCGTGGAAGAGGCTAGAGGAGGTAATAGTTCCTATCAAGTTCAAATATTTTATGGCAAGGCTATATGAGAATCTTATTGCAAAGTTTATGGCCACTCAGGGTTTTTTGGAGGAAATTCTATGCAATATTGGAGTCAAGTAAGTTTGTCCCATATCCCTTACCATTTTTGGCATATGCATGTGTAAACTATAAGAGATTTTTGAAGATGTAGGTTGGGTTGGCCCTAAAGTCACTTTTATGATCATAACACTTATCCTTTACATTGATTATATTGTTATTTTTCCAAGGAACTATTATGATCTTGGAAATAAACGCAAAAAATCCTCCAATATTTCTACTTCACATGGATATTACTACAAATACCAACAAATCTTAAGTCATAAAATCCAAAAATATCACCTATGATATTTTCACTCATCAAAACAACTCCTTGAAAGAAGTTCATTCATACAAATATTTGGGAAATGACATCCATGGTAAGCACAATTGGAATTATAACATTGAGAAAAGGATAAATGGAGGCTAGAAAGTTTATTATGGGTTGAAAATGATTGTAAGTTGTTAGAGTTTTAGATTTGGTATCAACAATATCCTCTTTGAGACTCTTGTCGCTCTTGATCTTTTACATGGGTGTGAGGTTTGGGGTTGAAATATATCTATAGATTCATGGAAGAAGATTGAAACAATCGAAATGTAGTTTATTACCTAAAACCTCAAGAATAAAGGACTCTCTACCCTATCGTCCTAATTCAAGAAAGACATTCCCACATTAAAAACTTCGTTATGACTAGTTTTCATAGGGATAAGAAGTCATATAACATGGAGGGCAACAAGTTTCCCAACATTCCTTCCAAATCTAGTCAAAATTCCCACCTTCATGTCAAGAAAGGGTGGCATAAGGATCACGCGTATTGGCTAGATCTTTGGGGAATGAAGGAGGAGATCATGCTTCACAATTTGTATAATACTAAGAAGATTATTACCTACAAATTTAAGGATAAATTAAAGAAGGAGATCATATTTGACAATTTGGATAGTAATCAAAATATTATTAGTTCCAATTCAAGGAGAAATTTTGGGAAAATAAAGAGGTGGAGGGAAAAAGAAAAATACGATATTATAAGGAGGTGATTAATCCCAATCTCAAAAATAAAAATCATCTCTTTGCCTTGACTAATGCTAAGAAGAAAATGAACATTCCCAATATTAGAACTAATTATCAGGAGCTTAAGAATGAAACTACGTATTGATTGATTTCAAAAATTCCATAAGATGAAAGAGTTTTTCACCTTTGCTATCCTCGGAGGGTTGAAGAGGGAAATCACTTTCTATTAGATTTTGCATCTTATACTCATATTAGGTCTAATTTTCAAAATATTTGTAATTCTATAAACCCTTTTTACCTTTTAACTTAGTAAAATGATGGTGATCTTGGAGTGTTCATGGAATTATATTTTCTTTTGTGGAAATCAATTTTAATTGAATTGTGGATTTCGTGGAGACACGCTTTGCTTTGACATACTGGATATTGATTTTGGTTTGTTGGTGCAAAGAGGAACTTTTTTTTCTTTTTTAACTTCATTTTCTCTCCTCTTAATGTATTTCAACTATGAAAACAATGTACAAAAGTACTTATAGACTTTGTCTCATTTTGTCTTGTTTCTATCCACTATGGAAACGATAACTATGCTAGATGTAATCGAGTGAGCATTCTGCTCTCTTTCTCTGTTATACTCGAGTTTTTGGGTTGTTATGTTTTAATCAATGGATGTAAATGTCAAGATCTATAGTCACTTTTTTGCAGATCAAATATAAGTAATTCAATTTACAAAATAAAAGAAAAAAGTGGAAATGAGAACTAAAAGTAGAGGGATACTATTTTGGAAGTAATAAAAATGTTTGAGGGTGCTTGAATTCAACCATGATAGTGGGCAAGAAGTTGTAGTTAACTTTGAGTTTTTCTATTTGATGAGAGAATCCTTATATTCCTAGTGATTTATTTCATAAGGGCCGACATCTTTAGTGTGAAACTATATGAAATTTCATATCCCAAAATCTCATGTGATATGCATAGCTAAGGACCACATCAATTTTTGGTTTCTAGTTTAAATTCTATTTAATTTCATTATTGTTTTAAATTGGTTTAAATGCAAATAGTGGGCTTTGAGCTTCCATGGATGGAATATGCTTGCCATGAATTATAGTTATTTTAAGTTGCATATGTGTCCAAACCAATAACTACATTCATGTAATTCAACATTTAATCTACAAATAATAATATTAACAATGTTGTTATTTCACAAAAAATGCAAAATGATATAGGAAATGGTAGAAAGAAACAATAATTAATATTCACCTCCTCTTTTGATGCCTATTACCTTCACCAAATTGGTTTCTTATACCCACATAATTCTATCATCATGGCAATTGTGAGTTTGACACAACATTAACACCTACAATAGGAAAAAAAATATACCAACCTAAATATTTTATCATTGTCAATCTAGAAGAGAATGAATAAAATAGTGTGAATTGCAATGAATTAATTAGTTAACACATGGTCTATGATTGAATATTGAGGTTCACGTCGTTGTAGTGAGTGAAATAATTGTTAAGAATGGGAATATACAGGGGTTAATTAATTATGTCAATAAGACTATCTTCACAGTTATACATGGAGCAATGGTCCACCCATATTTGCCTCCCAGTGAAGATTGAAGAGACATGTTTACAATAATTTTTCTTACATTCTTATAGATTTGAATGTGCATGGCAAGAGTGATTATGTTAATAACATTTTTTTATCACTATACACAAGCTCTTAGAAATACGGATGTTGGTTTCTCATTCATAGATTGTTTTGAAACTATAAATTATCAACTCTTACTTTAACCATGTCATTATAGAACATGGCCTAGAGTGGATCCATCTGAATCACACCTTCTGACACCCCACTATCACCTAGCTAAGGGACATTAGGAATCAACTTTTCCTTTATTACCACATTTGACTAAGAAGTCAACACAACTCAACAATACATGAATGTGGCTTGAAAATGGACTAAATAAGAGGGTAAACCAAGTACATAGGTTGATGGTGTAGAAGAGTTGATTGTGTAGTTGAGTAAATCAAGTAATAGATCTAGTAGACTAGAGTAACACATATGCCAACCCATGAGTGTAGACTCTTGTCCAATTCAACCTTTTATTAGTCTAATTTTGTATTTACTATAGATTCAATTTTTCATTTTTAACATGGCTCACAAAACTTTGGATTCCAATGCTAATCATGCCACTAGTCTTCAATTCCTATTAGCATCATTTTAAATATCTAGTGACATATTTAGGGTGGATTACTAACTAAATTATTATGTTCTAGTTCCCCTATACCATGATTTTATTTTATTATGAGGATGCCATCATGAATTCACTAATCTAGGAATAAGTGAGAACCTTTAAAAGTAAGCACATGTTCATAATGTTATCGATTTAGTACTTCTAAGATCATGATGACTCACCTAATCTAGCTGAGGTGGATGTTGTGTGGCAGCTAACCCACGTGATTTTTCCATGCGGTAGCTGTGAGGTTTTAGTGAGGGTTTAATAGGGCTTTAATGCCACCATAGTTCTGGAGGATTCAAACCTTGTGTTGGCTCTAAGGCTCTGTTGGAAGTCTACTCTCGACCTTTCAGTTGTTCCATTGTGTTGCTCCATTACTTTGTTTCTTGTACGAGTCTCTTCCAGGGTAATGGTAATGACACTCATCCCTCTTCCACCTACTAGCTCCATCTGTAACTTTTCACTGTAGGTACACTCTAAATGTGTCTATGTCAATGAAGTTCTGTTTTCACTGTTTGTTGGTTTTTGGGAGCTCTGCTATTCACCTGGTCTGGTGGTTTCATTGTCAGGTCTTTAACCCGACCTCTCAAGTGAAAATCCTGCTCCTTTCAAAGGTAATTCTCTCCTTTGGTTTTATCCCTCTTCTTTGCAATTTATCTACTCACAACCCCACTCCTTGTGAGCAGTTGGGGTTTTTTGGCTCTATGGTTGTGGCTCGGGTTCCTCTGGTCTTGTTGGGGTTTACAAGTCTCAATTTCCCCTTAGCTCTGTTGCTGGTTTGGGGTTTGATCAAACCCCCTTGTCCACTCAGGTAACCTCTGGTAACTCCTTACTCTCCTCCTGTTATTTTCGCCTTTCTATTTACAAAATGGTTATACTGCCTCTGACTATCTTCTACTGTTTGTGCCATGTGGGTGGCTCATATGCTGGTGGTGAGGGTTTGGTCTTGGTGGCTCGTCGTCTTCCCCTCCTCTGTCTCAGCCTTCACTTGAACTGAGTAGGGTACTTCTTTTTAGATTCTGTACCTGCTTATCCAGGGCTCTATCTGTTGAGTCAATGTATGGCTATTTTATCTATGAGCTCTATAGGAGTGTTGTGGCTTCAGGTCTTCATGTCCATGGCTCTGTAGTTGGTTTTGAGATTGTCGTGGCCCACAGTTGCTATGTGTTCTGGTCCTAGGGTTTGGCTTTGGTCTCATCCCTGCTTTGTTTATGTCTATCAAGAAACATTGGTTCCCTCCTCTGTATGTAGTGTTGTACTCGTGGACTATTGGAACTGTAGATTTTTATATGAAGTATATGTATGCGAACCGTATGGTATTTTGGAATGCTAATTTGACAGTTATTTATGCAATAGTTTTATAGATGTATACGTATTTATAAAAGAAAGACTCAAACTATTAATTTGTGAGATGGTCAGTTAATGTTCTGCGAGTACCTTGGCTTAATTCTGAGAATGTTGTGTTACTCGGTGTATGCATAGTGTTTATACTTGTCGTCCATTCATACATTTCATTCTTTCACAGTCTTCACGCTTGTTCTAAATTCATAGATTTCATTTATGCATAGTACAGAAAATAAATCATAAATCATAGTCTCTGGTTACCTGAAAAGTTTCACTGCCTTTTCTTCTTGATTATATTGTTAGAAAGTTTTACAGTCTCTACTATATTTCTCTTTTCCTGGGTAGCAACCCTTGTTCATTGTACGAAATGTATTTTTATATTACTGGTAGCCTCATTCACTTGAGGAACTACTTACAGTTACACTTTACAGTTGCATTTCCTATTATGGTTATTAAACTAATCTAAAAATAACTCTAAAAAAATAAAAATAAAATAAAAATTTGGCATTGGTTGTGACAACCTTCTTGGAAAGAAAATAACAGTAAGATAAACCAAAGTAAAACTTTTTAAAATGTTCCTTAGACAGCATGTCCAGTTGTTGCCTCGCCATTGGATGCTCCTACATCAGGCTCCCGAGGTGAGTGAAACTCATGGCTCCTGTCCATGAGCTCTTCAATCGAATATCCGATGTGTTGATTCTGTCCAGCATCCATCCAGGTATTGTCCTTTATTGGATGGTCCTTCCACTTAACCAAGTACTGCAAGTACTCCTTCTGGCATGTCTGCCTAGCCACCTGAGTGTCCAGTATTTGGTCAATCACTAAGTGCTCGGCTGTGGGCAGCTGCTTGATCCATGTCTTTGCCTCTTCATCTCCCTGGGTGTCCTGTGCGTGTCCTGTTGAATTGTCCTCCACGTCTATAGAAATATAAGGGTATAGGTCTGCGACATTGAAAATGGGCGAGATCCAAATACCCAGGGGTAATTGCAGTTCATAAGCATTTGCAAATAATTTTCAAATAATTCGGCAAGGCCCTATCTTTTTGAATTTCAGCTTGTTGTACTCTACTCTATGGAATCTTTCCTTTCATAGGTGCACCAGTAACAAATCTCTTATATCAAACTGCACTTCCCGTCGCTTCGAATCTGCCTTTTGCTTATAACTTTGACTTTTGTTCTACATCTTATCTTTCACCTGTTCATGAAGTTCATTAATCATCTTGGCAAAATCTTCTCTGTCAGCACTCGTCCGTTCCAACCGACCCAAATCTTGTAATTTGTGTACTCCTTGGGGGTGCATGCCATACAAGATTTGGAAAGGGCTTCTTCTTGTGCTCCTGTTTGGAGAGTTTTTATAAGTGAACTCTGCCTAGGCGAGTATGTGATCCCATTATCATGAACTCTCTCCAACTTGGCTACGTAGTAGATTCTCCAAACATCGGTTTACTACTTCAAATTTCCCTTCAGTCTGTGGATGATAAGCTAAACTAAAACTCAATTTAGTGTCCAATTTCTTCCACAAAGTTTGCCAGAAATGGCCTGTAAACTTCACGTCCCTATCTAAAGAATAAACTTCAGCAAACCATGCAACCTGACAATTTCGGTAAAGAATAGATGGGCTACATAGGTGGCATCGCTAGTCTTCTTGCAAGGGATAAAATGTGCCATTTTTGTAAAACAATCCACCACTACCATAATTGAATCGTTCCCCTTCTGTGTTCTTGGCAAACCCAAAACAAAATCTAAGCTAGCTAAATCCCAAGGCTTGTCCGGAACAGGTAATGGTGTATACAACCCTGTATTTTCACTATGTCTCCTCGCTAATTGACACATCTTACATCTAGCAACATACCGTTGCATTTCTCGTCGCATCCTTGGCCAATAATAAAAATGACTTACCTGGTCCAATGTCTTGTCTATGCCAAAATGTCTGGCTAGACCTCCATTGTGCTTCTCCTAGATTAGATTTTCCCTCATTGAACACTCTGGGATGCACAATTGTTCACCTTTGAACAACATTCCTTCCTGCAATTTATAACCTAACCATAAGTTGTTGTCCCTCAATAGTGGATTCTGGCAAGCTTCGTATGCTTCGTGAAAATCTGTATCCATTTCGTATAGATCTTTAAGATGTTCAAAACTGAACACTTGTATTCTGCTTTCCTGCATAATCAAACTCCTTCGACTTAATGCATCTGCCACTTTGTTGGCTTGTCCACTGATGTGCTTTAACACAAACGTGAAAATTTGGAGATATTCCACCCATTTTGCGTGTTTGAGGTTTAACTTGTGCTGCTGCATAAAATATTGCAGAGCAAAATTGTCCGAAAGCAATACAAATTCATTTCCCAACGAATAATGTCTCCAGTGTTCCAGTGCTTTTACAATTGCATAAAATTCCCTATCATAGGATGAATATTTATGTATTCTCTCGTTTAATTTTTCACTAAAATAGGCCACCGGTTTATCATCCTGACTTAGCACTGCTCCAATGGCTATCCCACTGGCATCACAATGAACTTGAAATAGTTTGTTAAAATCCAGCAAACATAAAATAGGTCGTTTAGTAATCTTCTTTTTCAGTACCTAAAAACTCCTTGCAGCTGAATTAGTCCAATGAAATGGCTGATTGGCCTTCTTGACAGTTTTCACCGTGGGCATGCAGACACCGCTAAAATCCCTTATAAACTTCATGTAAAAGCTTGCTAGCCCATGAAAATTTTGTACCTCAAATAAACTCTTTGGGAACGACCAACTAACTATGGCCGCAACCTTTTCCGGATCCATCTTCAACTCATTCTCCGAGATCACGAACCCCAAATAAATTAATATGTTCTTGAAAAACGTGCATTTCTTCAAATTTAACAGCAATTTATTTTGCTGTAATTTTTCCAAGACACACCTGATGTGTCTGAAATGTTCCTCCTTAGTCTTACTGAAAATAAGAATATCATCCAAGTACATGATAACAAACTTCCCGATGTACTCTTTCAGCATCTCGTTCATCAAGTGCATGAACGTGCTGGGTGCATTACTCAATTTGAATGGCATGACCAGCCACACATACAGGCCCTCATTGGTCTTAAAAGTAGTCTTCCACTCATCACCTTCCCAAATCTGTATCTGATGATAACCGCTCTTCAAATGAATCTTGGAAAATTATGTTGCTCCACTTAAGCAGTCCATCTTATCATCCATGCATGGTAATTAAACTTGTATCTAATAGTAATCCTATTGATTGCTCGAGAGTCGGTACACATTTGCCATTGTCATCCTCTCTTGGGAGCCAAAAATGTTGGTACTGCACATAGACTTAGGCTTTCCTAAATCAGTCCCTTGTCCAACAATTCTTGTACCTGCTCTCTAATCTTTTCATTGTCTATCAGGCTCACTCGATAAATGTCTTTGTTGGGTAAGATGACTCCTGGTATATGCTAGAAATAATACTGAGACGGGGGGTGAATTAGTATTATCAAGTCAAATATTCCTTTTTCAAATCCAAATGATATACACTACTTCAGTTAATTAAACTTGCAACTATGTAGAAGGAAACCCGCATATACTATGCAAACTTATAATTTCTTTATCTTTCAAATGTTGATTGTTAATCTGTGTATCAGAATCAAATAACCAATAACTAGAAACAGTAAAACAGAGCAAAAGACAATCACACACAAGAACACAAGATATAAGTTGGAAACCCAATGTGGGTGAAAACAACCTACTGTAATTCGTCTTTATCTTCTCTTTAATTAGAAACTTCTTTTTACAATTGTACTAGTGCAGTCCTTTACCAGTATGCAGGCTGCAACCTATAGAGAGCTACAACCCTCTCTCTCGTTTTCCATCTTCTCCTGGAAGGGAGCTACAACCCCCTTAGCTCTTGCACTAGCCAAGATACTAGTACGTAGGTGTTGGCCTACAAAAGGCTACAACCTTCTCTTTCTTCCATGGACCACATTTCATAAACTTTCAGACTAGATCCATGAACATCAATCAATCATCAAGAATTTCTGCATCAAACAATCTCCTTTTCACCAATTAGCACTAAATCAAGTAGACACTTCTCTAACAGCTGTATCCAAATCACAGTAACAGTAACCACACACCAAATCCGAACCCAGAACACTGCAGCAATGAACAGAAGCAGCTAGATCACAACTCAAAAGACATACGCTGCTTTAATAACCTGGAACCTGCGTACAAATCTATAAAGGATAATTCGCTCTTTCAGATATTCAAACACTAATTAACCCAGATTATCTGATTTATAGATCAAGAAAGTTCCACATATAACAAATCAAAATCATACAAAGATACTATCATTCAAGCTTAAATATTGTGACCCATCAATAGAACTTATCCTTCTCTTTGCGCTAAAGTTCCTCCTTCATTCAGATCCAGATCTGCACCATAACCCAATTACCAGTATTGCAGATCTAGCACTTTATCATATATTCAATAACAATTCAGATGATGCTTTGCCAAATGATCTCCTTCCTCTTCTATAGTCTTAGGTCTTTCACAATACCACAGTCCAAAACCATAATAACACAATACCATGAACCCAATACTTTGGATCAACACTTTTGGATGCAATACGACGGACCAAAACCATAGGATTAAAAACTGTCGGACTAATACCATGAACCAACCATGAAAGTGCGTGAACTTTTCTCCACATGAAATAAACTTTTCTCTGCATAAAATTCTGCGAACTTTTCTCCACATGAAATAAACTTTTCTCTGCATAAAATTCCGTGAACTTTTTTCTACATGAAATAAACTTTTCTCTGCATAAAATTTTGTGAACTTTTCTCCACATGAAATAAACCATTCTCTGCATAAAATTCCGTGAACTTTTCTCCACATGAAATAAACGTTTATAAACTTTTCTCTGCATAAAATTCCATGAACTTTTCTGCACTATAAGTTATCATCTGAGATGTGTGGGTTTCCATCAAGTACAACATATGTATCATAATGCCAACAATCGCCCCCTTTGGACTTGATGGCAACAACAAACAATCACTCTCCCCCTTTGACATCAAGGGTAAAGGGAAAACCAGGATAATCTCTTTCCAAGAGAAACATTCTGCTGCCCATACTCCCCCTGAGTACCTACTAAAATCTCTGAATGAGCTCCCCCTTTGTATATTCCAATGTGTACCACTCTATCCATGCTTCCTCTGAGTACATGCTTAAGTCTCTGCTCTGCTGAAGTGTGTTGTTCATGCTCCCGCTAACTATAAGCAAGCTCTCCAAAAAGATGTTTTACAAGAAGAACATGACTCTATCATAAATGACCTTCCTATCACCAAGGACTCATACATACATCCATTTCCCAACCAAGTGGGGATACATCAAAAGTTTACACATGATAAACAAGAACATTACATATTTATCCCAGGCATAGTGGGGAAACCAAGATAGGTCGTTACATGACCTTGACACCATAAAAGAGATACATGACATAAAGACGAAATATCTAGAGCCAGACTTATGAAAGTCACCAATAACTGACAGTAGCATCATCTGACAATCACCATTCAGATCAGCAACCCTAATTTCCTTCTATTCTTTCTCTACCTTCGTTCCACCTGAAACCAACAACAACTGTGAACTAGAACCAAAAGCTTCGAAGATAATGCCAATAATGCATCACTAGAAGTTTATTTGCGCCCCCTGAACCTGTGCCAGATGGTCTCTGTCAGACCCATATCAGACTATCTTCAACCAGAGCCTGTCCCTTCCGATATCCATCAAGTCTCCATATACTCGACTTTCTCTGCAAAAACCGGCGTATGTACGCGGATCCTCCTCAGGCAATACACGTACACCTATTTTTCTCTGAAACTGACAAGATTTAACAGCAGGATGATGCATCAACTACTCCCAGCTTTTGTCTGAGATATTCAAAAGTTTCCCTGGGCAGTGGTTTGGTAAGAATATCAGCAACTTGTTCCTTAGAAGGAACA
>APFE031662286.1:1304-16262 GCA_000404065.3 Pinus taeda | reverse complement strand
TATAATACTAGGGATAAAGGGGTATAGGGAGCTAAGTAGTAGAGTTAGTTGTTAATATGGAGGGAATCATATGAGTAAGGGCTAGATCAACCAAGTTTTCTCTGAAAATAACTTGAAATTAGGAGTAGTTCAAAATGAAAAGATTTTTGCACAAGAAATGTGGCTTCTTGAAGCCATAAGAATATATCAAAGATGTAAATTTCTGTGCTTTGCAGCTTGGGAAAGGGTATTAGTAATGAGTGATATACAGATGAAAACAAGGGAGTTAGTCATGCTTCCAGTGTATTGCTCTCCCTGTAGATGTTTCACCAACTTTGATTTTGGAAGGGACACCACTTCTGAAACCCCATCTACCTACCCAACTAGTTATCCTAGCATTTTTTGTTACTTCTTGGAGGGTGCACTTGGACTAGCAACCCTTTGAATGCCTTTTCTTTTCAGTGGCTTTTGCTTTTATTTCCTCTCTAAAACAACCCTTATTCCTTCCAAGGTCCCAGATTAAGCAGTTGGGAGCCTTAGTTTCTCTACCTAGCTAATTGATCTGCCAAGATTTAAACAGTTTGGACAGATATCATTCTCTATTCTAAAACAAGGAAATTGAAAACATGGCATGATCCAGATTAGACTGTTGGACCAGCCATCAAAATTGAGTTTTTATCAAAACAGATACAGGCATTGCCTTCTCAGGGAAATATGAGATCTTTGCAGTTGTCAAAGCAGAGCATATTTGGACCTTTGATATCCAATCATGAAATATGAAACCTATTGGTATAGGTATCCAACAAGGCCTAAACCTATATAAGGAGAAGATCATTAGGCTAAGAGGGGCAGTGTGGAAGTAATGAACATCTGATGAAATGTGAGATCTAGTATGTAGGTTATGGGTTTGTGATGCTTTGCTTGATCTGAACCAAGGATGCACCCATGTGGATGCTAATAAATGATGGATCGGGATCTTAAGGCTTGGAATGTTTTATCATTATATGGTTTGATCATGGATAGACTAGATATGAATTATTGATGCATGTTTATTCTATAAATGTTATGAGTATAATTGATGTCTGGAATAGCTGCAAAGTTATAAGTTAGAATTTGCAGATCTATATGCGGGTTGGCCTTGGTAAAAGCATGTATATACGCTAGTTTGGTTCATCATAGTAGCGTATACATTATGAGATATGATATTTAAAGTTGCAGTTGGATCTGGTTATTATTACAGAGTTCTATGTTCTGCTTTGTGTTCTAGTGACTATGTTTTGTTGACAAGGTTTCAATGATTAATTGTTGGGTGATTCAGAAATGAATGATGCAATTGTATTTAATGGTTGATTGCAATGGTGATTGGTTTTGTGCTTCATTGTTGTTGATGGGTCCAGTACGAAAATTGGATGAAACTTGGCCTTCAGATTATGGAGTTGAGCTTCAAGAGTATCCAGTATGAAAATTTATGAAACGTGGTCCCTGGAGGAAGAAAGAAGATCATAGACTTCCATAGGCTGGTGCCTACATATTGGTAAAAATATCGGCTAGTACAAGAGCCAAGGGGTTGTAGCTCCCTTCCAGGAGCAACTGGAAAGCGAGTGAAGGTTGGAGCCTTTTGTAGGCTAGCGCCTACATACTAGTAAATGGATCGGCTAGTACAAGAGCCAGGGGGTGTGGCTCCCTTCCAGGAGAAACTGGAGAACGAGAGAAGGTTCTAGCCTTCTACAAGTAGAAGCCTGCGTACTGGTATAAGTCTACACCAGTATGTAAATATTGTAAAATGAAGTTTCTTATTAAAGGAAGATAGAGACAAATTGTAGCAGGTGGTTTTCACCCACATTGGGTTTCCACCTTACATCTTGGTGTTCATGTGTGTTGCTTATGTGTGATGATCTGTTTTGCTTTACTACTCTTGTTTACTGTTCATATGGTTAAGAATGTTCTGATGCACTCATTAAGGATCAACTAACTGAATCATAAGTTTATTGGATACACGTTTGTTGCATTACACACAATTGCATATACACGTGATTTTCCTTAACTGAAGTAGCGTATATGAATCTGAATATGGAAATGAAAAAGTTATATTGATTTGATAATACTGATTCACCCCCCTCTTAGTATTATTTCCAACACTTTTTTTGAAGGAGAGGGGCATGTTAGGTCCTTATAATACTAGTGATTACCCCATTACTATCATATTTGTATCCCTTATTAATATTGTTGTGCCCCTATTATCCACATATTTTTATTACTGTGCCCCATAAAATCCCTCTATTATTATTTTTGTGGCTTTATATTATTATTGTTATGTCAGCTAGGTTATATTGTGACTCCTTAGACTCCTATATATATAAATGAGCTTTTGTCATTTGAATCATCCAAGAATTGTTCATTTGTGTAATGTAAAGGAGGTTTCCCCCTCGAAGAGGCTAAATTCTAAGGCGTTGATCTCCCTTTTCTATCTTTTTGTGAGCTGGTTCCATAACAGATTTGAGAGTGAAATAGAGGTCAGACAAATTGTTGTAATCGAGCCGAGAGGGCCAAGACTCTGTAATTTCTATTTTATTGAATAAATTGATTTAGTGTGGCAGAGTGTATTATTCTTGGTGTGAAATTCTCTTGAATCTGCGGATTGGAATTATGGACCCTACCTAGACATTATTCCCATTATGTGTTTTATTATTACTCATTGTCAATTAGTGTTAATGCTCAATTTCAAGATTAACCTAAACCTTTTATTAAACCGTGGTTCTTAAATTTATGCATTGAGCACATGAGCAGGATTAAAAGGCAGTAAGTGGTATATCGCGTGGAAAATAAATGGAAAATGGTATTTCTCCAAACTGCACGATCAACCTAAGATGGTGACACGTAGCTTGGGAAAACCACTTTTCTCGTGCACTCTCAACCTGATATCGGTCATGCAAGAAATCACATGGGATTGTGCAATAACTGTTGGATCGAACGGGACAGATCGACGGTGGAGATCATTCGACTAGTTGGTGCATGATACGACGTGATATTCTTCGACTCTGAAGAAGCGAGATCAATAGTGGAGATTGAAGCGCTCGAGGAGTAAGAAGGCAAAGTAAGACCGACGGTGATTGGTTAGACAAGTGGGACCCTCGGGAGGGAATGCACATATAAAATATGTTTAACACACGGCTGGTTGGTTTTTAAGTGAACCGTTAGTCTAATTGTAGACTATCACTTCAAATTTAGTAGCCATCCACATCAACTTGCGAAGTATACTTACACTATATATGTTAGGCTATCAACTTTTAATTGTAAAAAAAGTATTCTAATTGCAAGATGAAAGTAAAACCTATTGAAAAGATCTTAGTGAGCACACACACACGTTCTTTCTCAAAGGCTATATTAAATAAATCATTGACTTCGAAACCTTGAAAAGTAAAAGCATTCAACATGAATCTATTCTAGTTCTATATTATTAAAGCTTCATAAATTCTAGTCTAATGAACAAGATATGGAATCTATTCTATTGAAAATTTTAAAATAAAACTAATCTATGGAATTTGAAATGAAATCTACTCTATTGTCCTTTTTGAAAAAAATATATTCTATTAAATTCAAAGACGATTTTAATCTTTTATGTTTGAAATAAAATCTAATTTGTCAATCAAAGAATATTATCTATGAGACTTTAGAAATAAATTTATTCTAAAACAATAACCAAGAAAGAAACAATATTATACTAAAATGATAAGCAAATGACAAGAATTGAAATGCAAGAAGCCTAGGATATTATTGATGTGTGCGTACAAGACCATAAATAATCATAATTGTTCAACCTATAAATTTGAGACTAAGTGATAGAGGAATAATGAAATAAATCTTTTTTATTGTTTTGATCTTTTCTCAAACACTTTACTTGCGGGAAAACAAAGAAAATAAAAGGTGAAAATAAAATATTAATTGAAAATAGAGCAATTAAGCAAAATAGAGTGCTAATCTAAATACAAATCATGAGGAAATCCTTTGAAGAAATGAAATAAAATCTATACTATTGAATTCACATGTCTTCAAGGGAGGCTCTTGAGTAGTACAAGGCACTAGAAACTTAGATCATGAAATTGAAGTAACCAACAACAATTATGTCCACACCATGGAAAAGCTTTATATTAACTGAAATGTAAACAAAGTTTTTTTCCACAATAGTAAGTCTCAATGATAATAATAAATCCATAATTGTGTTTCACTTCTTGGTGAACCATTTATATAGAGTATAAAAAATAAATGGCTTGACAATTTGTTGCCTAAGAACTAGAATCGAGATTGACATCTCAGTTTCTAAATTAAACAATGAGATTTTTTTATTCACAATTCACTACTGAAAGAGTGAATCATGGGAAGGCACCTCATCACACATTTTTAGGTTCAACCATTTCTTCAAAACCTCACTCGCTTGATGAAAATGGTGGCTCGCTTCATTGTAGAACTAATTCACTGGATATTATGCGTGTCACATGTGTGTCATAGCTACTTTGACTACCAATTTGACTTGAGAATTGTGCTGTACATGTGATCTTCCACATGTCGCCAATAGGTGGATTTCTATTTTGAAGACATTTGGTAGCTTCCCATATACTCCAACTAATTTCTTGTACTTGGGAACCTATAGAACCTCATATCCAGTTGTAAAATATTAGATTAGTTGTAGAAAATGCACATTTGGGTAGTTATTATTTAGTTAAACCAATTCACAAATTAAAGCATATATCCTTGAGTTGATAATGAATATTTACCTTATTTTCATGGCCTAGATGAGTCTTAACCCATGGAGAAAATGAAACGGAATGGGAATAAGTGACAAAGGAAAGATAAACTGTCAAAATAGGACAAATTTGGAGGCTTAACGCCAACATCTAACAATAGTTCAAATATCAGATAAGCTCACACGTATAAAAAAAATACATTGAAAAGATAAGTAATGGTGATTTTATTCAAATGCACAACAAAATGTATGAATAAATAGTTTCATACAAGGCTTTCCAAAAATAAAAGATCAAATGACTGATTCACAGTCAATTTCTCAAAATTATAGTCTTAACAATAGTGCACAAGGTTACTTTTCTCAAAATAAGTGAACCCTTATTTTGACTTTCTTTCCTATATTTATAAAAAAAATATTATAATATGCGTTTGATATAGATGCAACCTTTTAGGAAGTACTTGGTAAAAATAGAAAGTGTTTTTAATCATTTAATCTAAAAATCTTCCAAACGTGTCTCAATCCAATCCTAGACATGTGGAAAATTTTATTGGACAAACAAATGTAAGAAATATATTCCCATTCATTTTTCAAACTTCTGCTAACATCAATCTTATGTAGGTTACACATAAACATGATAACTAGAATCCACTTGGATGCGCTAATACCTAGTGTTATAACTGCCTACAACACCTAGCCCCATTAATGTCACATCAACCTAGGTCGGTTTCCATATCACCTCAAACGATTTTGAGGGGGGTTGATGGTGGTTTTGGTAAGAATGGGGCAGGGTCGAAGCCCTTCATCGTATACCACATGCCCATGATGGGTTACAACCCTAACATTATTTCATCTCCCTCCCTCTAGTTAATCTTATATTATGTGTTGGATCCTAAAATGAATATGATCCATTCATCTTATGGCTTGCAATGCACTAATCCAAGTTGCATGTTGTTTACCCAAGATTATATTAAATATTTAAAAACAAATCTAAATTCAGATTATTTTCCCTTCATTTATAGGTTCTTCACCCTTTTGCTATTTTGGTTGCTTTCCAGCTCTTTTAGGCACCATTTTCCATAATTAATAGGACTAATAAAAAACATGGTCATAAGCATAAGTCTTTTGATAAACAAGGAACAAATTTTATCTTCAAAATATTTAGCTCAAATCACCTATGTGTAGGTGAACAAATAAAACTCAAAAATTCTTGTTAATAGACTAAAATAAGGCTCAAAAACCTAGGAGCTCACTTGAATCCAGATGGTGCTTAATTACATGTCCTACAAAATATTAATTTTCTCATTATGAAATTATGATGAGTTGAGTTGAGCCAAGATTATTAAAACTTTAAAAACAAAACTAATGTTAAAATCATTGAACTCTAATAGAAAAATGATATTAATCTCCTTAAAAATTATGCTTAACATTTAAATAATTCATGATTAACTTAATCTAATCCTAATTAATGGATATTGTATATCAAGGCCTCAGATGATGTAGGTGTGTTTTTACAAAGAAAAACCTTAATAACGTGATGCCTGAGATGTTGAGTTACATTAGACAACATCATCTCCAGTGATGTGGAAATGCCACATAGGTGACATGTGACAGGAAGAAATGGACATTAGGCTTGTGAATATGTGTAGAAATTAAGTGACATGTGTCAGATTCCATGTCATCATAGTGCCATATGGAAACACTTGGTTAGTTGTATAGTGTTGGTATGGCGATATAATTTGGTAAGTGAAATGGCATATCAAATCAAGAGCTAAGGAAAACAAAACTCTTAGAGAATTGGGAATTACCTGATACCTAGTAATCAGTCCATTGGGCTTTGAGGATAAACAATCAACATATTTTAATTTTGGCAGCCGCTGCTTGATAAACAATGATGTGAAATGTTAACCTAAGTTTCTATTCGAGTGATTGTCAATTTATAGATACTGATATCTCAGGCATTAGGTAAAAATTTTAACCATTTTTTGAAGGAAAACCCCGAGGGATGGGGGTTCCAATGCAAAATGTACATGATGTTTAAAATAGGTGGGAAGCACATGGGTGTGATCAAAGGCAAGCATCCAGAGATCAAAGAAACAATGGGGACCCTAAAAATTAACATTTTTATTGGTGCTTGTTTCCATGTCAATGAATGGTGGCACATTAGAAGAAGCAACTATCTTTGTCAATATATATGATTTAGAAAAAATAAAAAACAAATAGAAATAGGACATGGTATTACAAGTTTGAATCATAATCATGAATTTTAATTTTAATATTTGATTGAACAGATTTAATAATTTAACTTCTAATGCTCATTACTTTAAAATATCATTCTTCACAACAATAAAACTAATGGAGTTCAATTTATTTTAGGATAAATACCATGGAATTTGGTTATGCATAGAAATAGAACGCAAAAACTTTATACAAAAACATGTTTTTTCAATGAGTTCATCTCATCTTTCTTTAAACCCAATATGGTTAGGTGACCAAGGAGCATCTAGAGACCCAACGTATCTACCTTAGTATCATGCATATATTGACTCGTTACCAACAAGAATCCATAGCTCCAATGAGCTTATATACACTTCCCGCAAATTCTATGCTTTTCAAATTCCCATGTTTTTATTTAAAATCACCCTTTATATTTAAGTATATATAAAATTGCTTTTGCAATTGGGTGAAGACAAAGTGGGGTGATGTGAAAGTTTTATTTTATTTTATGCATTATCAAAATGCATAAAGCTTATCCATCTTGTTACATTCACTTCCAATTGCTAGTAATCATCAATCTTAATATGAAATGGGTGGGGTCTCATGAAGAATGTTCCTTTCAGAATTTTCCTTGAAGGATTCCTATATAAAAATAAATCAATCATAAAACTTTTATGCATCATAATTATGTGTTACTTGTTCTTAGGAATCATAATTACTATTGAATTTTAATCATTTTATGACTTTGGTAATTATTTATGACATAACTAAGTTCTTAAAGTGCGAAATTAGGAGTCTAATCATGACTTACAACTCATAATTACCTAAAGAAATTTCAAAGGGAAAAAAAATCAACAAAAAATAAATTAATGAAATAGATTTGCAATCAATACACATATTTACAAATTTTTATACATGTTTATGAAAAATATCCATTAAGTATTCATCCATTCATAAGGAGGCATTATTTCTCCCACTCTAGTTATTGTAAGATGTATTTTGAAGGGCCAACCTTTTGAGAAATCTGGAATGGACCAAGCCATGAATTCTAAAACTTTGAATGTTTTCCCTTTTCTGCATGGGTTTCCTCTCATTTCAAAACTAAGTCATTGATTTCCAAATTCTTATTTCTAACTGAATGTATGTCAAACCATATCTTAAAGGCTTTCAAATGATCAGAAAAAAGTATTTTTAGTTCTATTTCTTATCTCTTCTAATTTTAATAGTTATTTAATGTGTTCTTACATTGTCTCACAAGGATCCTGTCCAATTGATCGAGCTAGTTGGAGAGAGGGTAAAGCTACTTTGGTTTGAAAAATAACTTCATTTCCATAGACAAGGAATGGAATTACCCAACGTGTTTTTAGGGGTGACTCTATTAGCCCATAATTCATTCATAGGATATTTGTGCTAGTTTCTTTGATTCTCAGTGATTGTTTTCTTGATGATTCTAAGAAGGTTTTTGTTGGATGATTCTACCCATTTCCTTGTGGATGATAGTTTGCAAAATATTTTATTTTGATTCCTTTCTCTAAAGAAATTTTAATTAACTTAATAGAATAAAAATATGAGGCATTATCGAAAGTCAAAGTGTATAGGACACCAAACCAAGTAATTATAAATTTCTCAATAAATGATAGCACACATTTGCAATTAACATTTTTGAGAGGAATGGCCTTTGTCCATTCACTGAAGTAATTGGTTGCTATCAAAATGTATTTGTGTAGCTTAAGAGAATTTAGAGTGATCTCTCCAATAACATCTAATCCCCACTACTCAAATAGTTCTTCAACCATGATAGGTTGTAATGGGAATGTTCGATTCTTTTCTCTTCTTGTTGAAGTTAGACAAGCCTTACATTGTTTGACATATGCATGAGCATATTTGAATAAGGCTTGTCAATAGTAACCTACATATAAACTTTTGTGAGTGGTTGCATCTCCTCCAAAATGTCCATTTGTAGGACCATCATGTGATTCATATAACACTTTGTTTGCATATGATTTTTCCAAACTTCTAGGTAAAGAAAAATTATAGCTTTTTCTTAATAACACCAATCAATTGATATTGGGTAGATCTCAACCTCAAAGCTCTTATTTTCTTGGATTATATATGTTGTACAACATAACCATCGGCTAAGAAAAATTTAAGAACACGGTACCAAGATTCAGTAGAATCGGGTGTGAGATTTATTTGATTAATTTATGTTTCTAATCCCTTATTACTTTTAGATGAATTAACCAACTCAAAATCAATTTATTGTGTTTCTAGTTTACAAATGCCTTGACCTTGAATATTTTTTTATGGTTTAATTTCATGGTCATGCTCATGAAGAGTAATCATCCAATTAGCTCTCATATATGTAATATCTTTTTGTACAACTAAATTCCTTCCAGAGGGATATTGAACAATCATTTTTGTGTGGGATTTTAAAAGATAAGAACTAAAATACTTAATAGTTTTAAAAATTGCATAGGCCTTTTTACAAATTCAAAATAATTAATCCAGGTGGATGTTGGTGGCCACCCACCTATCCCATTTGGACCCCCACAATTGTCTCTTTCAATTTTTCAGTTTCCGTAATTGTAGCACAATTTACTATTTTTAGCATTTTTTCGGGTCCTGAACTTCCGGAGTCGTTTTGAGGCCGTAAACGACGTTATTTTGGGAAATTTGGGGTCAACATGGGTCCATGGACCCATGTTTCCCTTCCCAAATTGGTAGTTCTCGGATAGACCTTTCTAACGAGCTATCATATGCGTCAAACAGAGATCGTATGCCAAAGTTACGACCCCGGGAAATTGATGTACCAATTTACCCAAAACAGGGCCCACAATTTGGCGTTTCATCTTCTAGGGTTAGGTTTTGGAATGTGAAGGGTTTTTCATTGTTCCTGAACAATAAATAGGCCTTCGAGCCTCATTGTAACACAGTTCAGAACATTTCAGAAGCATGTAGCCGTCACATCTCTTCTCAGAGATAAGCTACCATCGCCCTAGCTGGTTTATTTCCATTTCTGGTTGTAAGATATTTCGGTATTTTCCATTAATGAAATGAAGTATTATTTCCGCTGCATCTTTGTATATATGGTTATCTCTGCTGCAATCAAACAATACTACACACAGACTCAATAGACATAGAATATATCTTCCTCAAGCCCTCCAAGCCTCCTATTTCCTTGTGCAGTTTTGATTGGGTTCCAATAATGTCACATGTGTAAATTGGCCTCATCAGACTCAATGTAACCTTTGATCCAATTTCGTAATCCTTAAGGAATAATATTCCTTCTACATGTATGGAATATTCACAATGGAATATTCTAGCAATTGATAGATATTGTCCCTCCATCTGATCTCAACTGGGTCTCTAACTGAACTGACATGCATGAGTTATCCATGAGTGAATACTCAGATATCTGAAATACAGTAGTTACATGCATGCAAGCATTAACTAACTGAACTCTCATTAATTTAACAAACTATTAAATTAATCTAACTGGACTTAACTCAATTAACTGAGCCAAACAATTTCAACTCAATATTACAACTCACTCTTATCTCTTTAACTGATGGATAAATCCCTCAATCAAAGGAGAAACTGTTGCACGTCCTTACATAGACTTCATGTTCATAATTCCTTAACTAATTAACTCAAGATGAATTAATTAATCAATTTACAAACAGTTGTTAACATCAAATTCGAATTTTACTTCCTATGTTTAGTCCAGGGACTGACTAAAATAAGAAGGGATCCCGAAATGCTATTTTTAGACAATCAATTTTTAGCACTTTCACTTTTCACCCATTGTTGCTAAGATCCATAATGGCTGAACTGCTATTTATATCCTAGCTATTTATAACAGTGGAATTTTTAGAATTTTCTATTTTTAGCATTTCTTGTTGCAAATCTCAACATTCCCTCTCAACAAGAAAGGGATTATCAGTAACTCTGATCCTGTCTCTGTGGAACTCAAACTTGCATTTTGACAATTCCTTAGTGAAAATATCTGCATCCTGCTCCTCAGTCAAAACATACTGCAACATCATGATCCTCTTGACCACACAGTCCCGTACATGATGGTAATGGATATCTATATACTTGGACTTGTCATGAAACATTGGATTCTCATAGATTTTTATGCAACTCTGATTATCACAATATATCACTGTAGGATCCATCATCTAACCAAACAATCCCACTAGAATCTTCCGCATCCAAATGGCCTCGCATGCTGCCTAACTGGCAACCATGGATTCAGCCTCTGCTGAGCTAAGTGCAACTGATCTCTGTTTCCTGCTATACCAAGAAAATGTAGCTGAACCAAGGTTGAAGATTCCTCCAGAAGTGCTCTTCTGGTCTGATGGACTACCAGCCCAATCCACATCTGTGAAGCCTTGCAGCTTCACTCCCTCTATCCGTTTGTACCATAATCCATACTATGTAGTGCCTCTGAGATATCTCAGCACATGCTTCACTGCCTTCCAAAATAACTTGTAGGGTGAACCATAACTTAACTCAGCTGGTTCATCGCAAAGCATAAGTCAGGTCTTGTGTTCACCAAATACATAAGTGAACCCACCAGCTGCCGATAAATAGTAGCAGCTATTACCTCACCTGAAGTAGCATCCTCCTTCCTCCAGTTCCCAGCTAGAGGAGTCTACATGGGTTTGTATTTCTCCATGTGAAAGCACCTTAGTATCTCATTGGCATACTTGCCTGGAGACACAAATATTTCCCCATCTTACTGCCACACTTCCATGCCTAGGAAGTAGTGCATGAGGCCCATGTCCTTCATCTCAAACTCTCTTGCAAGGTCCTCCTTGCCAGATTTAATCAGCTAATCATCACCTGTCAAAATCAGATCATCGACATAAAGTACAATAATCAATGGCTTACCTTCTACCATGATTTGGTAAAGGTTCGTATCTGCTTCACTCTTGGTGAAGCCCAACGCAATGAAATAGCTATCGATCCTGGTATACCAAGCATGGAGTGCTTACTTCAGCCCATACATTGCTCGCTTGAGTCGGAAAACATGCGAATCACGATCAAAGGTCTCAAATCCTTTGGGATACTCAATGTATACCTCTTCCTCAATCTTCCCATTGAGGAACATCGTATTCACATCCACTTGATGGATCTTCCAACTCATCTAAGCTGATAGAGCCAGCATCGATCTGATAGATGAGTACCTTGCTACGGGAGAAAAGGTATCATCGTAGACGATCCCCTCAACCTGTGAGAAACCTCAGGCAACAAACCTTGCCTTGTGTTTCTCAACACTACCATCAGCTGCCTGCTTTACCTTGTAAAGCCATCAAGAACTAACCACTGACTTGTCCCCAGGTCTAGGGACAACATCCCACACACTGTTCCGTATGATAGAATTGTACTCTTCTACCATTGCATCAACCCAGACTGGTTGTTGCACTACCTCCTAAAAAGAAGAAGGTTCAGTCACTACACACTCCCCAACCAAGGCCATATATCCAGTGTATCTCTTGGGAGATCTCCTCTGTTTACGCTGAGAGGATGGCTGCCCCACATTCTCTCTCGCATCTAGCATCAATCTGTTAGCTTCCCGTGAGCATTTCTGCTCGTCTCTGGAAGACTCTCCAGGAGTGGTGGTCTCCACTATTGGATCCTCTGCATGTGGCTAATCCACATCATCAGGAGGCTCCTCCTCTTTTGGAACTAAAATTTCCTCATTGCAATGCAACTTGAGCTCGCTCTCAAGTGACATTTGCATGGCTCTCTACTCATCAAACTTTAGATTCCTACGCACTACGATCCTCTAACTGGCAGGCAAAAACACACGATAGTTGTGGGGTGTATCTTTGTACCCCACAAGTATCTCCAACTCAATTGTTCGGTCTAGCTTTTGTTGTGGCCACCAACAACCCCCCTCCTTATGAAGTATTATTGCTAATACTAAATAAGTGGGGACCCTCAAAAAAATTAGTTAGTGTTACATTTTCTTCCAACATCATGGACTTAGGAAAATACCTTGAAAAATCTAAAAAACCTAAGTTTCATAATGAAGAAAATTAAATTTACTCCTTAAAGGATATCGCATCGTGCAAAGGATGATAGGATACACCTTCTAAAGAGTTAAAATGACAAAAGACGAGAATGTGACGCGAAACCTCATCGCATCGCATATACTGAAGAAACACTCACATTGAGAAACTTTAAAAAATCACCGATATGCGATATCGCATATCGCATATCGCAAATATCACAAGAATTACACGAGAATTATAACAATCTGCGATATTGCGATATTGTGATACTGCGATACCGCGATACTGCGATACTACAAAGTTGCGATACTACGACCTTGCGATAAAAAACAGCACGATGACATTGCAACATTGCAATATTGCGATACTGCGATCTACAACATCGCAAAGCAAAATCATGGGACCCCTCCATCGTAGTTGGTTCTGGCTCATTGTTCGAGAAATTTTTTTAGCCAAGAGTTGGTCATGTATTTTAATGTGAATTAATGAGTTATTGCCAGTTGTTAATGAAGTAGGGTGTTGTGTTTTTCAAAGAAATAGCTCACGTAAGGTGGCATGTCTTGTATATCTTCAGCATTTAAGTGTTTTCATGTCATTAGTCTTTTATCATTACTTCCACCTCAATGTAAACTGCAGGAAAGAAGGACGAAGCGTTATACAGGGCACTATGCAGAAAACAACGAGGAGGGAAGGCAGCGCTCCAATGTACATTTCGGAAGGCACACTTAATCCACTCAAGGAAGAAAAAGATTCGCGGAACTCTTATGAGGCATCTATCACAGATTTCTCATGTACAACCATAGTTGAATGGTTACTGAACGACGTTGATACCAGAAATAGACAGTTTAATTCTCAGGGTCAAGATCTCACGGAATCACTATTTTTACAAATTTTTAGCTTTATATCGAATGAGAGAAAAAGGCGCAAGAGGCGAAAACCGCATCAGGGAAGCCCAGATCAAGGAACAAAGGCAGTTTCCGATGCGTGACTAAGGAAAATTGTTCGAAAAGGAAGGTCCCTAGTTGCTCAGTCACCTGCGAGCCCCAAAAATTGCATGAAATCAGCGATAGAAGCAAACTGGAAACAGAAGACTGAAGGAAAAGTAGAAGCAGTCCAAAGGTTAACCAAGTTGAAATGAGATTTTTACCAGGCATACATGGTAATGCTACATATTCATTGGATGATTCTCAAGCGTATCATCAATTTTACTGAGAAGATAATGCCAGCTCTTGCCTATTCTGTTTGCTTAACTCAACCAAAGGCGGAAGACAGTCAGCCGACTCTACTCAGGAAAATACTGAATGCTTGCGACATTAAGGAGTAGATTTAGAAATAGTTAGTCTATTTAATTTTAGAATAGTTTTGCTTAGAAAGAGGACGGTCATTTAAACCGAATCCTCAATTTCTGTAAATAAGTTATTTAGTTAGTAGTATTTAAACCCTTCTCATGCATTTAGAGAAGGGTCCAGAAATTTATCAAAAACTTATCCTCAGAACATGCAATTTTTCACCCTCAGAGGAGGTTTTGGTGAATGAATGGAATAGGGTTTATTTGATATTTGCATTTGATATCTGCTAATGATGTTGCACTTTTTTACTCTTAGTAGATGTTAAATCAAGGAGAGACAAATCAATCATCGCTTGAAGCTCATGAGTAGGATTAGTTATAAATGGTGCTTTTATCTCTTAACCATTTCTTCTTATTCGTTAAAGTGATATTCAGTTTTCAGTTATTTATATATTACAACATGGATGTCTGAGTTATCATTTGGCACTTTTGAATGGTGATAACTATTTGTTTATGTTTAGTGTATGAATAGCTCATTTATGCGATAAGTTTTAACAGCTGTTTCGTCTAACTTCTTATACGAAGTAGCTCATTTTTATCGAATTCTTTTCTTATGATATTTGAATGATCTTTATTACCAGTTATTATTTGAAATCTTTTTAGATCGCATAGAAGAAAGATCACACCCCGGGTTAGCATAAATTTCGATGTTT